>CAJHQQ010002459.1:0-64335 GCA_905132885.1 Moricandia moricandioides
GATAACTAATCGATCATGACTAGTATATTTCCCTTGTTTAATTTTAAATATCACTTTAATTTTATACACACAAATTAAAAAAAAAAATTATATATATTTTTATATAAAAATACGATTACATATATATCTGACCATATTTTAATCAATAAAATAAATAAATTATAATATAAAGTTAATAAATTTTGCATTAAAAATAAAAAATCGGATACTTATTTTGTAACAAAAAATACACTTAATATGAAAAAAGAAGTATATTTTACAAGAAAACTAATCAATTATATGTTCCCACTAGAGAGGATATTACCGTAAATTCACATATGTTCCACGCTGTGCATTGTGATCTGTTACCAAACTCTTCTCTTATAAGCCTAAAGCCAAGTCAGGGACTCAGGTGCCTCTCTTATTAATAGCTATACTCTTCCCCCACCAAACTCTCTCCCTGCACCCCAAAAGAGCTTGTAAGTCTCCTCCTCCATCGATACATTATTATTTTTTCATAACCCATTCATTTATTTAACATGATCTTTGCAGATCTTAGATCAAACTGCATATAATGTCAAAGTCTGGCTCTCTGGATCTCGCCTCCAACCTTGGTGGAAACATCGATAAGTCCGATGTTCTCACCGCCGTTGAAAAGTATATTTTTCTTGTTTCATCGATCATCCTCAGATTCACGTTTTCTTACTCATGCATGTTTGTGATCTTAAGGTCAACATTGAATCAAAATCCCATGAATAATCCAATCACCTCCTCCACTGAGCTTTCACTACAGCATTTAAAGTAGCTTGAGATGGTCCCCTTCCCTGTTTACTTTTTAACGTGTATCTCACTATGTCACGTTCTTGAGGGGGCCCCATGACCATTTCCGTATTTACTTAAAAACATTTGTTTCTATTTTTTTTTAATCTCATGTCTCGAAGATGTAGAAAGGCATGCATCAATAATATGAATTTTAATTTTTTCTTATTTTATTTCATGCTTGCTGCCACATTACTAAACCTTTTAGTGATTCAATTCAGGTATGAGCAGTATCATGTCTTCCATGGTGGTGATGAGGAAGAGCGAAAAGCTAATTACACTGACATGGTAAAAATCTCCATTATGTTTCATACTTCAAATGCATGCTTACGGATATATAAAAAAGTAATTATTTCGTTAATCATACTGATTAGTCAAAGTCCTAATAACATTTTTTTTTTCAGGTGAATAAGTATTATGACCTTGCTACTAGCTTTTATGAGTATGGATGGGGAGAGTCCTTCCACTTTGCACACAGGTCTATAAGTTCTACACCTTTTCCACTTTCTCTACTATTCTTTCATGCAGCCACAGAGATTGATACACTAGTGTCTAGTTATTTTTTAATCAACATGAGTTTTTTGGGTTTGCAGATGGAAAGGAGAATCACTTCGAGAGAGTATCAAGCGTCATGAACACTTTCTTGCTCTTCAGCTTGGCGTTAAACCAGGACAAAAGGTTTTTTTTTTTTTTGATAACTTCAATTTCGCCATTAGATATTGATTCCCTTTATATTTCTCAACAGGTGCTTGATGTAGGATGTGGAATTGGTGGACCACTGAGAGAAATTGCACGGTTCAGGTTAAACCACACATTGTTCTTTACATCCTTTAAGAGTAGATGTCATGGTTATGAAGATATAATGTTTGTGTTTGCTCTTCTGCAGCAATTCATCTGTTACTGGACTCAACAATAACGAATACCAGATCATCAGAGGCAAGGTAACATATCTATATTTGTGAAAGATAATGATGCATTTGGTTCCTGGAAACTCTTTCAAGTGTTCACGTTGGTGTCTTTTACAGGAACTAAACCGACTTGCAGGTGTCGACAAGACATGTAACTTTGTCAAGGTCATTTGAGTTCGAACTTGTTGTGATTAACTTTGTACATTGTAAACGGGAAACATGATTGTTATTTGCTAATCTTGCAGGCTGACTTCATGAAGATGCCATTCCCTGAGAACAGTTTTGATGCAGTTTATGCTATAGAGGCAACCTGCCACGCACCTGATGCAGTATGTCAATATTCTAAACAGATATTTTCTTGTTTTCTTTTATGAGATTCATCATTTGTTTTTTAAATCTCAATAACAGTATGGATGCTACAAAGAGATCTTCAGAGTGCTAAAGCCAGGACAATGTTTTGCTGCCTATGAGTGGTGCATGACTGATGCATTTGACCCTGCTAACCCTCAACATCAGAAGATAAAGGTCTAGTGACTAGTGTGGTGTCTTGCATCATCTATCCATATTATCTTTGCATCTATTTATCCACATGAATGCAAACAAAGTCTCCTGTTGTACAGGCAGAGATAGAGATTGGAGATGGTCTCCCTGACATTAGGCTGACTTCAAAATGTCTTGAAGCTCTGAAACAGGCCGGTTTTGAAGTAAGTATCTGACCACACATCCCTCTATATCTCCAACATCTAATAATACTATTAATGTATCATCTGCGTTTGATAAAAAGGTGATATGGGAAAAGGATCTGGCTGAGGACTCGCCAGTCCCATGGTACTTACCTCTGGACAAAAACCACTTTTCGCTTAGTAGCTTCCGCCTAACAGCTGTTGGACGGTTCATAACCAAAAACATGGTAACCAAAAGATAACTTTGATGTGACTCATCTGCCAAATCTCATCAACTAAGGCTTGTTCATTCATGTATATCCGAACTTGTCATTGTTAGGTGAAGGTTCTTGAGTACATAAGACTCGCGCCTAAAGGAAGCCAAAGGGTGTCAGACTTTCTAGAGAAGGCTGCAGAAGGATTGGTCGACGGTGGAAGGTGAGAGGATCTCAACTTTATTCAAGATTTTATGTTCAAATTTCTAAAACTGTGTGTGTTAAACAGGAGAGAGATTTTCACACCAATGTACTTCTTCTTGGCTCGGAAGCCAGAGTGAGAGGATCATGAGAGATGCTCATCGTAGGTGGAGGTGAAGCTGACCAGATTTATCAGTTTGCTTGTTTGTTTTTCTAGTTCATGTCCTTTTGTTGCAGTGTTTGTTTTTTCATGTCTCTTGTTTTTCTTAAAGAAAACCTTGTCACCAAACTTATTTTGGATGGTTCTGCTAAGATGTCATGTACTCACGTGCTGCTGCACTCTGTGTCACAGAGTCACGTTCACATGCGCAAAAGATCTTGGAATCCTAATCTCGTTCAGTTTTAGATCTCTGTAAACTCTTTTTGTTGTCTTCTGCCATGATCCAAAAGTAAAGTCCACTTGTGAACTTTGGATTCTCTTCTTTGGATAAGATATCCTGAAAGATTCGCTGAGCCAATTGGTATAAAGAATGTTTTTCCTTTATGGATCTCATTTTCTTTTTGTTTTCTGCATCACCATAGATTGAATTACTACAGTGGGCTTTTTTAGGCTCAGCCTTAGATAAGTTTGAGCAGGCCTGATAAAATACAAGGATAGAGATTCCATTGAGGTTCAGCCTAACAGCAATTACCCCATGATACCATCTGATAATCAGCTTCTGCAGAATGTCTAAGGTATAACAACACTTTTGTTATTCTTTACAGTTCAGTGGATATGTACATGGAGGATACCTTGCAGGTATGGAGACAAGTCTTTATTGGAAAAGATGAAGCAGAGTTTGTTGTTTACAACCTTTACTCGCCTTCACCGAGTCTTTAACACTTACAGACCAGAACCTTAATCCTCAAATCTACACTAGAGTCAATTTAATCTCAGGCAGAAGCTAGACACTTAACCCCTTTTATACCTTTTGTGCAACTCATGTGAAGTACTTACGCAACAGATGCCTTGAAATAGCTAAGGCGTCTCCTTTTGCCTTAACCGGATAAACCTTTGATGAACTCTGCTGCCATTTATGTGACATCATTATCCATTCTCTTCGCCATTTCTCTATCTCAAGTTTCTTCTCATCTTCTAAGCTTTTCAGCAGTTCGTTGAAATACAATGTCGCTCTTGGTAAGTAGTAGTCTTCAAGTAACCCACTCCAGAACTTGTTTGCTGTTGATGAGGATGAACACATTAGATAACAGTTTTTCTTAAAAAGCTCTATCCACTGAAAAAATAGTAATAGACTTCTTACCATAATCATGAAGCTTGCTTTGGTTCACACCTTTGGAGTCATACCACATGGTCACTTGCGTTCGAGCGTTCCACTCATACTGCACACACAAAAACTCAGCCATAAGCAAGCAATGTACTTCTTCTATCATGCACGTTCCAAGAAAAAAACTCAACACAACACCTGTTTCCTTTCATCACTGTTTCTGGCCAACTTCTTTGCACTCTCAAGCCATGTCCCCAGAAGGAAATTATCATCCGAAGCTAGCAACACGTCAATGTCCTTTATAAGCTCTAGAAATTTCGTACTCAATGTTCTCAAACTTTCGATATCTTTCTTTACAAAAGCAGTCACTGCTTCCATGTACACCTTGTTTGCTAGCTTCGATAAAACTTGACGCGTCAAATCAACCATGTCGTACCTGCAAGCAAAACCCATGAGAATCTGTAACTAGATACTCTATCTCTAGTTACTCCTACCTATATGTTAAGCTCCCAAACAAATCATCTCCAGCTTCCAGGAAAAGTCTGAGAGCTTTGATCACCTCCTTTGTAGAATACCATAAATGAGCCTTAGGCAAACCAGAGGTACTATCTTGAAACAAAAACCTTCGTTTTGTTTCATATCTGTCTGTGGAGATCATGTATGAATCTGTTTGTTTCGATTTGCCATGGAGAGAAGGACTAGATGGATCCCAGTCAGGAAGCTTGACTATGAAGTCTGTGTTATGATCCTAAAACAAAGATATCAAAAGCAAGTTTGTTATGAAACAGAACATAACTAATTAAAGAGAGATGAAGCAGCAGTGACTAGAAGAAACCATACCGCCACTCCATCACTGCAATTGTAGACAGTATGATAGAGAATCTCCCAAGCGGCATCGATTTGATGATTTTGTTTCATGTATCTTCTGCGTGCATAGCTCTTTAGCCATTTCTATAAAACCAAAAATTAGAAATGCAGGAAACTGATAAAGCAATCACGTTCAAGTGTAGTAGCAAGAGTGTGTTTATTATGTATGCATTACATGTACATCAACTTTCTCATCTCTAAATGCCATTTCAGACATTAGCTCGTAAACCACTGGGTTGTGCTCTATTCCTTCCATGCACATTCCTACACCGACCTATGAGAAACACAGATAAGAAGATTTAATTTCCAAAGGTAGATAATAGCCACAAAGTGTGAATGTACTCTTGAAAATACCATGGTTGAGTTTTTGCTGACACGAGCATCAACAGGTCCTGAAGAAATTGAGTCAAGAGTACCATACATTTCAATGTTGCCTCCAAAGTTGTGAAGCATGCACCTGAAATTCATCCGAGTTCAGTTAAAACAAATAAGACTATACAAGTACCAGCGTGGTAGAGAAACCGAGACAAAGATATACTACCAGATATAAGGAGTTCCATAAAACTGCGCGGACGTGTTCCATATAGGTTTGACATCAGCAAATAGATCAAGAACTATCATTTTGCCAAAGGGAACAGAATGTAAGAGGGCCTGCAGAAAGCAAAGGGAGGCTGTGATACTCAATAGCAAAAGCCATTTCTAAAATAATACATCAGACTCCATCAGCATTGGAAGCTTACTTTCATCTGGGGCGGCTTCCAGAATTTTGAGTCGGAACTGAAAAGCCAACCCTGCACAAAGGTGGATCTCAAGTAAGAAAGCATTATGAAGATCATGGCATGAACTGGAAAATTCCTTTCCCTGTCATTCTAGATTGTTGTAACTCCAATACTAATACAGTAAATCAATTTTCTAAACAGCATCCCAAAGATAACACTTGAGAATAAAAATGGAAGTGTGGGCATACTTGCATTAACCATACAGCATTCTTGTTTCCTTTGGACATAGCTTTGTACACTGCAGCTCCTAGTGAAGATATATATTCAGGTTCACTTGTGGGAGGAGTATTCTCATTGAATGTATCACTGCATTAACACAACTGGTCAATAGCTAAGCCAAGTAAGATTAGTATCATCATCATCATTCCATAGACAGAAAGATTTTTTAGTTCAGACATTTTCCGGAAGATGATGTTTTTACCAATACTTGTCTGGCTCAGAAAAGTTGCATGAAATAATTTACCTCTTCAGAAGCAAGTTGAAGAAAATTACCAGTTATAGATGTTCGTAATCTCTCCATACTCTGAGACAGAAACAAGGTACTATTAACGGCATATACATACATTTAGTTATCAAACAGACTATGATCAGGTGGGATCTTTGATTAGTATGTGCCTGGTTTGATAGAATGGCTTTCAGTGGACTACACATTTTGCTAAGATTATTGAAACAGAAATAGCATCAGGGGCACCTTCAGTTTGTTGTTTAACAAAAGCTTCTCCAATGTCAATGAAGAGAGGATCAGAAGGGTCCAGAAGGTAAGTGCAGCACCAGCGAGAATCACCATCCACCGTGTTCCTGAGACGAAATGGAACACAAACACCATATGATGATATGTTTATGTGAAGAAGAAACAATATCCACTTGGTGTAGTGACGTACCAGTCATCAAGCCGAGTTATATTTGCCCCAGGATATATCTTTCTCAAAGCTGATGGAACATTTCCTGAGAATGATGGAAGTACTAAAGAAGGAAAGAAAATGTCATGAGAACAATCTATTGAGATTTGAGTATCTGAGAACAGAAGTGACTGTTCCTTGAACCTGGAGTCATGCCAAGCTCCAGCATCCGAGAAAGTATCTGCTTCTGCAAAAGCAACTGATCACCTAGCCAGTTTTCCGATAATGGACCACCCCACCTGTGATGTAGTGTGTGATATGTTATGTGAGATCCAAGAATGAAAGAACAATCTAGCTCAGATAGGAGCCTGAAAATATTATGAGATGAGATTCTTCACGCGTGGAGATTTCCCATGCGAGCCCAAGCGAGAAATGCTGGTCCACCAAAATAATCATCTAGATCTCCTTTGCTGATATTAAACCTCTGGAAAAGATTAATATAGAACTTGGTTGGTGTATACAAACTTATACTAATACAATAGCTGAACATGTCAGAGCAAACAATTACTATTCTTGTTACAATCTGAGAAGAAGTGAAACTACAAGTTTTACCTTGAAAACCTTTTGCCAAATAGCTTCTTGGCCAGTGAATGCTAGAGGCAAGTTGATACCTTGCAGTGCCATCCAGTCAATCTCTCTCTCCCATCTCTCCCATCCCCACCAAACATATGAATCTGTAAAAAGATGAGGTGAGTGATTCACTACAAAATCATTGACACATGAGGGAATTTAGAATCCAATAAGTGTATATGTATTGTCTTACAGCTAGATGTAACAACATTTTGGTAATAGTTCCAAGGGACAGGACGACGAATCAAGATGCGCTTAGAATCTAAACGAGGTAGATGTCCAGGAAGTGGAACAGATGCAATCTGGATGCCACCAGTCTTGTCCCAAGAAACATGAGCATTACATTTATACTTCAAATACCAATGGAGACCAGAAGCAATCTCAACACCAGTTGTGCCTTTAATCCTGAACCACAAAGTTAAAAAAATGACAAAACTGGAAGAGAAGAATCTCAACTTAACCTGATCCCTCATTCAAGAAACCAGATGATACTTACACAATCTCAGGTCCACTTCCTCTCGAGCCACCATAGTTTTCAATTATGAAGCAGCTACTGCCACCACACACATCCTAGTGAAACAAAAAAAAACAGTAAGTCATTTGAATCAACCTCAAAACAGCAGAAACAGAGTGTAAGGAGGAAAAAAGGAAGAACCTTTGAGATAATTGTGAACTCAAAGCTGTGAGAATGGGTTGGAATCAGTCTGTGTAATAAACCCTTTGCTGCTGATTCTTGTACAGACGAAGTTGGTCGCAGGGAGTCCAAACGGTGAAGCAGGCCGTTGATAGCAGGATGTTGTAGTGACAGAGAGTGAGAGTGAACAGAGAGAATCAACAAAACCAACAAAGCGAATTTGATGGGACGCATGGTGAGGATGGTGCTCGTCACTAACGAGGGAGTAAGCAGTGATAAGAGTAGATATGCAGATAGAAACCATAGCCAAGTGATCACCATGTGTAAAATCCAACACATTAAACCGGTTTAGAAAACATTAAACCGGCTCTGTTTCTAGTACTGTATACACAACTTTATTGCAAAACAAAACATAAAAGACTGTTTCATTTAAACCCTAGTAACAGTGTTTGGGGTTTAAGCCTAGTGACGTGCTCTGACTTTGAGGCTAGAGTTACTCCCCAGACGCTTCCCGAATCACCGGCCATGGCTCTTGCCAGTAAACCCAGTAAGCATGATTCAGCCTTTGTAGAGTTTGAGGGTGGGAAAGTGCTTTGTCAGTGATGATATATTATGTTTTCCATGGACTTGTCCTTGGGGTGATCAATGGGAAGAGCATGTGTAATAACTGCAGCAGTTTCTCATTTTATTCAGAGTTGGACAATGAAGTGGTTACCCATCTGACCGAACAGGATTTTCTCTTTATTGTCGATACCGAGGATATGTACTGCAGGGGACTGCATGAACTTAATGAAGAAAGGAAACAAGCTGTTCTAGAGGCTTTGGGCAGATCATCTCACTGATGAAAAACGTTTTGAGGAAGCACTTACTACGTACCTCATGTTGCTCTAAACTGAGTGGAATGAGCGCTTATACTTTGGGGTATTGCATTACATAATGTAGTTGTTTCGTGTACTAACTAGTGAAATAGTTAGTACATGATTTGTCTTGTAACACTTGGTGAGAAGGAGTCTTAGCAGAAGTAAAGCTAGCAGATGATACAGTGTCCAGCGAGAGCGTGGACGAGGAAGTTCACTGCTTTGAACGTTACGTGCGGAAGACGAAATCTACAAGACGAGACTCTTGATGCCCTAAAGCTGGATGCTTAAGGTCTTCATCAGTCTGCTTATGGTGGTAGCTACATTTACTAAATGCACTCTATATATGTATGCATATACGGATATACCTAATTACTTAATTTATTATGCTTCTATAATTTGGCTATAGAGTGCATTTATTAAATGTAGCTACCACCATATACCTAATTTTTTTTATTTCAACAATATATAGATTTTCTAAACATTATTTACATATACGTCATCACTAGAATAAGATAAGATAGCTTTTCAAAAATATGACATGATATAACTATAACATGTACAATTTTACTTATAAAAATTTATAATTTTGATAAGATTCTTTTAACAAGGTAATGTGTCTCATATTATTTTTTTGTCAGTACGATTGACTCATAAATTACCATTAATGTAAAATTTTTTACATCTATATATTTATTTAGCAAAACTATTTAAAATATATTAATACTTTATAACACATATATTGCCATTACATTAATATATACCACATTAAAAAAAATAAAAACTAGAATTACAAATATAAAATTTACATCAAATTATATGTCATATTTTGTATATATATCTAATCAAAATTAATTTGTAATTGCCTATCAACAAATACAAAACTAAAATAACACTGATCAAATAATTTTTTTGTTGATAGTTAAATAATTAAAATTTTATTAAATTTAAAATTAGGTTAATTAACAAACTGACTTTTACCATATTTAGTTACTGTATTTGTACTAAAACAAAAAAAAATCTAAAATTTATTAGAACTCATATATTTAAATAGACATATTTAAGACTAGATGATAAGAAGTACAAAATAATAAGACTACAATTTTTTTTTTAACTATTGAAATTTAAATAAAAGAAAATTTAAATAATTAAATCAAATAAAAATAAGATTACAAAAATACATTTCTCGTTTTCTTTCCAAACCGATTAAGTTAAAATATAAAAATAATAATATCCAAATGTGAACTATTTTCTTAAAATAAAAAATATTATATTTAAAATTATATATTGGGAAAGGAAAGCACTTTTGTTTATTGCTATATTTGATTTTTTCCTAAATTACATACTAAGTTTTTTTTCCGTAAGTGAATTAGTTTTCTTACATGTCTCTCCTGGTTTCATTTGGATGCATCTCTATTTTAGTGTATTTTTCTATAAGTAAGTTATTTTCGTATATTTAAAAACATACCTAAACTCTATAAATATCTCATGTGGCCACCCAAAAAGAAATTCTTCTTTTAATTGGCATTTATCTTTTTGTTTTGTTTGTCATCACTGGTGGACCAGAATATCAGATATCAAAATTTCATCAGAAATGGTCAAGCTCTCATCTCATATTCGACCTACGCAGCACACATTGTGTATTCATAATCTGGAGGTGCCCGACCCCTACAGTCTCGAGATAAGATAACATACCTACAATATTCATTATTTGTGAACTTTACAGGTTAGTATCATTTCAAAATAGTTTATATGAAAACTAATGTCATTTAGTTTATGAATAATCTAATACTCCATTCTTTTCTTTTTATACGATGTTTTAGAAGGTTTATGTTATTTCAGAGTATATAATTTTTAAGATTTTAAGGTATGTTTTAAAGTTTTAAAATTAACTTTAGCTTTATTGGAAACTATTCAACCAATAAAATATATAATCTTTTTATAATTGGTTGAATGATTTTAAAATTATATCTTTAAAAGTATTTTTAAAGAAATGTAAATGTCTTAATCTCCATGCATTAAACAAAACATCATATAAAAAAACGGAAGAAATATATTATAAGGCTTTATATCAAAAAAAGTTGTGAATCAGATAACCAGTATTCCATAAAAGTTATAAACACTATTCAAAAAACCATAGCATTTTATTTGAATTGTTATTTTTTTTCTTTCTTTTTTCCCAGAGCTTTCATGCACATAAATACTTTAAAATTTCACAAACTTGTAAAAAAAACATTGTATTTGCAGTGTTTCCGTTATAATTACAACAATTGTTTTTATGAGTCGAGTTGATGATGATGAGAAACCATGTAATGTCAAATAAGCCATACTCTTGCTGGTAAACAATGGTGCCTGTTGCAAAACATATCCCTTATCGTATTCTCAAGTGGTCTCGTTTTTTTTTTAGCTTTATGACGTAGTAAAATGATCTCATTAGTACTAGTAGGCTTATACTTTTACATGGCTCTACCTCTACGTTAGGTCCCTGCTTCCTATCAAGATAATAGCTATGTTATGTTATAATCGATAAAAATCCATCAGAATCTGTTGATAAAGTGATATGGGACTTATATAGATGGGTTTAGACGATCAATAAAATTTTGTACCGACAAAATAAGAGTCTATCAGAGTTAGCACCCAACCAATTAAGAAGTGATTACCTCTTAAACACGAGTTTAGTGCTCTATGGCCTTCCTGTTTTTTTAGGCAGATATGTTGATTCCTTGCACTTAAAAACAAAATGCTTATGAAAGCTCTTTTCGTTGGAACACATGAAGACGTTATGAAGCTTCAAACAAAATTCATATATACACACACACACACACGCATAGATAACAAACCAAAACATAGCTCTTTCTTAACCCAAGAGAGTTTTTACTTTTATGCAGAGAAACTGCAAATAATGAAGCTTGAGAAAGCAAGGCCATTCATGGCCATTGTTTTCATTCAGTTTTTGTATGCACTGATGTCTATAGTAGCAAAACTAGCTTTGAACGAAGGTATGAGCCCTCACGTCTTAGTTGCTTACCGGATGGCAGTTGCTGCAGCTCTCATTACTCCTTTCGCTCTCGTTCTTGAGAGGTATTTTCTTCTTCTACTACTATTACTTCTGGCTCAGGCCTGTAAAACAAAAAAACATACACCATGAAGTTAATAACAATTGTTTCTTGTGTTGTAAACATAGGAACTCAAGACCAAGGCTGACTTTCAAAATCTTATTTCAGATATCCATTCTGAGTTTATTTGAGTATGACTTTGTTACATCATTTCTGTTTCACAACAATAGACACTGACTCCTATGTGTAACTATGTTTAAATGAAAAAAAATGCAGGCCTGTGGTCGAACAAAACCTTTACTACTCAGGGATGAAACTTACTACGGCCACATTCACATCAGCTTTGTGCAATGCACTTCCTGCAATAACATTTATAATGGCCTGCATTTTCAAGTGAGTCTCTCTTTCTCTATACTAATATCTTTGCGAATGCATACACTAATGTATTACTGAACTTTTCTTTTACTGGGTTTCTGTTTTCTTTGAAAGGCTAGAGAAAGTGAATATCAAAAGGCGTCATAGCCAAGCAAAGCTCGTGGGAACTATGGTGACTATTGGAGGAGCAATGCTCATGACATTCGTGAAAGGCAATGTCATTGAGTTGCCTTGGACAAGCAAGTCAAGGGGACATAATGGGCAGTCACATGTTATGAATACTCCAAAGCAGGAAGATATAGGAAAAGGATCAATTATGCTTGTAGCAAGCTGCTTCAGTTGGTCATGTTACATCATTTTACAGGTAGAATCCATTCCCTTTTCTTATAAACTACAGCCAGATTCACATGACCTTATTCTCTAGCATATAAAACAGTCAAGTCACAGACGGTTAAGGTAATAGAGAAACTTATGTCTTTTTTTTTCAGGCAAACATTCTGAATATATATCAAGCTGAACTCTCGCTAACAGCACTTATGTGCTGTATGGGGATGCTGGAGGCTGCTGTTATGGCATTGATACTGGAAAGGAACAACATGTCTGTCTGGAAAATCCACCCGGACGTGAGGCTATTAGCTTCTATATATGGGGTACTAGAAATGTTATCTGTTCCTAAAATTTCTAGTAAAACCCTTTTGTGTGTGTGTGTGTTTTTATTGAGAGAAGTTTTGTTGACTGTCACACAGGGACTTGTCTCAGGGTTAGCATACTATATTATCGGATGGGCATCAAAAGAGAGAGGGCCTGTGTTTGTGAGCGCATTTAACCCGTTCAGCATGGTTATTGTTGCTATTCTCAGCTCCTTCGTTTTCTTGGAAAAAATGTACCTAGGAAGGTAAAATGCATGAATCCAAGACTACTATTGCGATAGATCTAAAGTTAGATATTTGATATTCACTGAATGGGCTTCCTGAATTTGTAGGGTTGTTGGATCAGTTGTCATTGTTATTGGAATATATTTGGTACTATGGGGTAAAAGCAAGGACAAGGTAGGGAATCTTCTAGCAAAAGGTGGATGTGCAGGGACTGTGGTAAAAGTTGAAGAGCAGATGGTTCTGACGCCTGATAGTAACCTAGTACCCAAAAGTGACCAGTTAATGATCCCAAAGGCACAAACTCTGTCTCAAGAGTTGGTTTGAAATGCCGATTTGTTTCAGTATCTCTTTATATTGCAGAAGATTTTTGATAGTCTTAAATAATATGGTTTGCCAGAATAAGAGCAAGCAATGTGGTGCATATAGTCTCAACGAAGTGGTCTGCATCTTAAATTTTGGAATGCTAGCAGAAGTTTATATTCTTCAGTAAGAGAACTAGACTCACCAGACAAAAAAATCATAGCAGTTCAAGGTTCTAAATTATTATTAGAAGCTACAGTTACAGAGAACAAGAGCGGAAAGCCTACCAGTTGATAATTCGTCTTCTCAAGATGCCAAAGTGACAGCATCCTTTCCATAGATACGCTGAAGTTCAAGGCTGGCAACCTGATATGAAGCTGAAAACATACAAAAGTAGATAAAATCTTTTCAGCTGGATAACCTACAAGGATTGGCTTTTGTATCTCGTTTTATATATGTCACTCTCTAAGCTGCTATATTAAATTAAAATGTCAATGATGCAATATTACCTTTCCAGGTGTTGAAATTTTTATGGTTGATAACAGATCCTGTTATATTTTGAATAGCATCGAACAACTTCTCTTGAGGTGTATTCTTCAGCTCTTGAACAACGCCATAAATGGTCTTTCCGTTCTCAAAGTATATGTGGTTGTTTGGGTGCTTTGTCTTGCAATTAGCATGCTGCTCGAATTCATACGCATTAAGAACCTGTTGCATAGTTCAGTCCGAAAGTTAACACATAATTGAACTAAACAGACCTGCCAGTGAATTACTTAAACCCTTCATATCACGTTGCTTACTTTATTAAGGTTACAGTCGCCACAACCACATAAGTACCCAGTCCCTTTTATAATTCCTTTGAGGTTTTTCTGCCAAATTATGTTTAAGCACACAGAATAGTCAAGGTGAAAGGCTCCTTCTCAGGACAGGTAAAAGACAAACTGACCTCACGAGACCACGAGTAGTACTTCACAGTAACCCCATCAAGCATTCCTGTTGACAACAAGGACTTAACATTTGAAGGAAATGTGTTTGTAGAACCCTTCTTAGCTGTCTTTGAATCTTTACTTTTAGGCACGAGCAGGGTATCAACTCCAGGGCACTCATAGGGTGGACTTCTAAATTCAAAAGACATGTTTTCCTTTGCCTCCATATGCAGCGGAACTTTAGCAGGTGCTGGGACATGACTGAAGTTCTTATAACTGTTAATACCACAAACTGGCGAACCCATTGTGGTTTCTCTCTGATAATCTCCAAAAGATATGGTCTTGCTTCTATCCTCGTGACTAACTCGATCATTGTTCTGGCCTACTCTGTCTTGGCTAGAAACCATAAATGTCACCTCACTGCCTTCCGTGTATGGGGACTGTCCACCTGACAACACATTAGCATTTTCTTTGTGATAGGATGATTGGATCAGGAGAAGGTTTGCAGGCACTTTGTCACAAGGGAGAAGAGACATGGAGTTCTCATGTCCCTTGTTATAAGAGGGACTCATTGAGAAGATATTACAATCAGCCTTTTGAAGAGACTGTCCCATCAATGCAAAGTTTTCTACTCCCTCAAATGGATTAAATGTTGAGAAGACATTTTCATCTCCTTTGCCATAACTGATGTTTCGAATGAAATTTCCATCCGCCAATGGCTCTGGCAAGATGAAGCTCTTGTCAATATTACTGCAGGTTTGGCCAAAGGAGATCGTGGGGTCAAGACCGCTATCATAAGGACTCGTTTCAAATGATCCTGAAATTCCCTCACAAAATGGCTGAACCAAGGATTCGGGTATGGTTCCTGATTCACACACTTCATTGACTCTAACCTTTCTAGTGGCGTCAAGATCAAATGAGCTACCATGAACAACCTGAAAACCAATTGATGAAACAGAACCACGTTGCTCCTCAATATATTGACTGTCTACAGGAGAAATATTTCCGCCAAGGAGATCTGATGTATGCTGCACATTAGCAGGATCAAATAAGCAATCAGTTAACTGACTAGTCACAAGAGAACTATCCCATGAAGATAAACTCATATCTGGAGTTAAGAGACCCTGGCAAGAACCATCAATCTCAACCACCTGCCTCTTGCTACTGAATAGTTCAGAGCCGGACTCTTCTGCCAGCCACTGATGACTCCGCTTTAGCTCCATTCTCGAAGAACCAGAACATGGAATCTCCTCAACATCCTGTCTGCCAAGATCTTTCTTCATCCTCTGTCACAACCAAACAGAATAAAAAAAAAACAATAACCACACTCGTTGCATCGTACAAGAAAAGAAATCACACCACAGAGATGAACATTACACAAAATGAAATCATCGTAGGCATATGATAAAGCAAACTCCTTTCAGATTGCCAAGAGGACAGGAAGTTTCTAAAAGCATAACGTAATCGAAAAGGTGTTCTTAAGAATGAAAAGAACAGGAAAGGTATGTTTTTTTTTTTGTGAATGGGAAAAATTCTAGAACCCTAAGAACATGTAAAGCCTCTGGCTTTTACCTTGCATCACTGGAAACGAGATCGCAGAACTGTTGATATAGTGTTTAAGTAGCTCCAACGCGCTTTGGGAGATTGATCGGCGGCGAAGTCAAAAGAATCCAACAGAAGAAGTCACCAGGAGAATCGAAAAGATCGGAGCTTTTGGATGGATATAAAAAGAGACGAACTTTAAAAGGAGCGAGAGGGGAAGTGAGATCGTTGATGTTGAGGGAAGACCAAAGGATCATCAAGGGACACTACTCAAAGGGAAGAGTAAGTGATAAGTTCATAAAGATCAAATTTTTAGAGCATCTCGGCCTCTTTACACCTCACTGCTTGGTTTCAGATTTAGCATGGTGATGATGTTAATGACTTTGAGATGGTGAATCAGGAATGATGATGATGATGTAAGTGAACATAATCTAAGCATGGTTGGTTAATTGTCATGGATCTGGGACTGGGACAGCATCGAGTGTCCTGAGAGAAACAGTGTTCTAAATCTAGTATTAGCTAACAACACTTGGAATCATCGACAATGCATGTTCACTTTTTCATAGGCTTGTGTAAGGACTTTATGATATAAAGGATTAACAATTTTAGCTAAAATCCATTTGCTAGTGGTAACTTTAGAAGTTGTGCAACTTTTTAAGGACTCACCCTCCTTTGACATAGAACATAAGAATCAAACAAGCCTATAAATAAACATTAGAAAAATATGACACTAGAAACTATAGTTTTCATTCAGTTTTGTCCAGCCCCAGCTGCAAAAATGGGTGTTCTTTTTACCTGCCTTTCTTTGCCATTTTAGGATTCTTGCACATCCGAATACTAAGAGGCGTCACTTCCACTAGTTCATCCTCTTCAATGTATTCGATGCAGTCGTCCAGACTATAGGTCAAGGGAGTGTCAAGAACCACTGTAATTCACAACAACAACAAAAAAGATTAGTAAACAGAGGAGGTGGATTTGAGAGAGTTGCAAGGTTATATGGAAATACCTGTTACATCTTTGTTGGATCGTATGTTTGTCGCTGCTTTCTTCTTGCAGATGTTAAGTCCCAAGTCCCCAGGTCTCTGGTGGATCCCAACTATCTGTCCCTTGTATACATCCACACCTGCACCTACAAACATTTGCCCTCTCTCTTGTGAACTTGCAAGAGCATATGATGTTGATGTTCCATCTTCAAACGCAACCTGAAAGGCAAAATAGCAAATGTGTCATCAAAAGTTCATTCCTAAAAACCATCTCAACTCCCTAACTTACCAGTGAACCCAGGTCACGGGTGCTAATATCTCCAGCCCAAGGTCCATAGCTATCAAATACGGTGTTGAGGATAGCTGTTCCACGAGAAGCTGTTAAAATTGCATTCCTCAGTCCAAGAAGTCCACGTGTTGGGATTTTGTACCGCAGAAAGACTGTTCCTTCCGACCTGTCATGTCAGGGTTCACACGCATATTCAGATTAGATTTACCATGCAACTTATATGGGAAAAAGACAAACGCTCAAACATCCTCTCACACACACAGCATCTTGAATATGAAATAAAGGGATGGAGAGAAACAATACATACCCAACACCCTGCATATCAAACATCTGTCCACGCCTTTTGCCAAGAAGTTCAACAACAGGCCCCATGTGATTCTCTGGTACTTCAACAGTTGCTATCTCATACGGCTCCAGCAATTTATCGTTGACCCTTTTGTTGATAACTTTCGGTGGTCCAACCATAAATTCATATCCCTCTCTTCGCCTGGAACATATTATATGTTCAGCTACTTCCAATAACACATATGAAAGCAATGATGGACAGTGAAGTACTTACATGTTTTCTATCAGGATGGTAATGTGTAATGTGCCTCGCCCACTAATAATGAATGTGTCTGCTGTCTCACCATCTTCCACTTTCATAGCTAGATTTCTTTCAAGTTCACGGTTTAAACGGTCTCGTAAGTTCCTGCTCGTTACATACTTCCCCTACAGAAATCAGAACATCATTTAAATGTTGCACTAATGCATTACATTCTGGTCGACAACGTTGCAATATCGTTGATAGACTCATGACAGCCATGATTACACTTACCTCACGACCAGAAAACGGAGAGGTGTTTACAGAGAAGGACATTTTCACAGTTGGCTCTTCTACTTTGATAGTAGGTAGAGGCTTCCCATGTACTTTATCAGCAATAGTCTCCCCAATCTACAGGGGTTACAAAGAAACCAAGACGTTACAACTCAATTAGCAACAAAAAGAAAAATGACAACTGGCAGCAAGCAATTATCTAACAGTGTTACAACAGTTTCTCACATCAAATTATCAATGCATATACGAGTACCTGAATGTCATCTATGCCACATACAGCGCAAATATCTCCAGCTTCCACTGTATCAGCAGGTACTCTGTAGAATTTCTCATAAACAAAGAGCTCACTCACTCTTGCAAATCTACAGGAATCTTCAGAAGTGCACACCTGTAAAATTATACCCAGTAAGTTTACAATGAACCATCTGCTTTGTAATAAGCCCATATCATTGCTGTCTGATAACAAAAGAATATACTGAAGATTTGCCAAAATGTTACCCTGACTTCCATGCCTTTGCGCAGTGCCCCTGCGTGTAGCCTCCCAATAGCAATACGTCCTTTATGCTCATCATATTCGATATTTGTGGCCTGGAAAGAAACAAAAATTGTTTCATACAAGTGAATATCTAGTTTTTTGGATTTGAAGTTTGGCTTAGAGCAAGTGACTGATTTTAGTTGGTGAGAGACAAGTATTTGATGTGTACATTTTGACCAAGGAGATGAAAGGGTAAAAATGCATTGGCACTGGCTGGGAACAATCACATGAAACGGTAAAAAAAAATAACTAGAACTCACAAGCATCTGAAGTGCACCATCTTTTTCAATATTTGGGCCAGGCACACATCTAATTATAGCCTCGAACAGGGGTCCCAGGTCTTCTGCAAGGTCATCTGGAGCAAGCCCAGCCTTTCCTTTGATCCCGCTAGCATATATCGCTTGAAAATCACACTACACGCCACACACACACACACCAAACAAACACACTAAAGTTAGTGTCACACGAGACACCACAGGAAGTATAGACAAACTCAAGATTAAAAATACCTGTTCATCTGTGGCATTTAGTTCAATAAACAGCTCAAAAGTGGAATTGACAACAAACTCAGGACGAGCAGAAGGCCTGTCAATCTTGTTCACGACCACGACAACTGCATGTCCAAACTCAAGAGCCTTCTTTAAAACAAACCTTGTCTGTGGCATTGGTCCCTCAACAGAGTCCACCTAAGAAACAATAGAGCGAGGGGAGGAAAATGAGATACGCAGAGCTGAAAGTTCATTATTGTAGAGCATTGAGACAAAGCATCAAAAATTACCACAAGAAGCACTCCATCAACCATGTTCAAGACACGCTCCACTTCACCACCAAAGTCAGAGTGGCCAGGAGTATCAATGATATTCACTTTTGTATTTTTGTAAGTGATGGATGTGTTTTTGCTAAGAATGGTGATTCCTCTTTCACGTTCAAGGTCATTTGAGTCCATGATCCTCTCTTGCATGACTTGGTTATCTCTGAATACCTACAGAAGTAAGATAAGATTAAGCAAAAAAGAAAATTCCAAAATCATTACATTGACAAAACATCAAATATGTCATCTCGGTTTCAGCTGTTACCTTAGCTTGCCTAAGCATAGAATCAACCAAAGTAGTTTTGCCATGATCAACATGAGCTACAATTGCTATATTCCTCACATCATTCCTCCTCACCAACGTCTTCTTCTTCACCTCTATCATCCAAAAAAGTGATTTCGTTTAGAGAACCAATCAAAGATAGAAGTTAAGTGCTTGAAACTCTATTGATCATCAAAAGTCAAAACTAGGGACATACGAAAGCTTTATCCTTTTAAGTTTAACAATCATTCTCTTATCGTTTTCAATTCAAAGTGACAAACTTGAAGCGCAAAAACACTAAACTCGTTCATTCAACAAAACCCAAATCAATATCAGCAGCAAAACTACCGGAGGATGGTTCGGCGGTTGATGGAGAGACAGAGCAAGTGATGGGACGATGAAACGGACGAAACCGAAGAGCTCCTCCTGGTTTAAGAGCAGAAGCAAAGCTCACGCCGAGCACTTGTTGCTTGTGAAGCAGGTGAGAAGCTTGCCTCCTCAAAACCGCTGGAGAAGCGGAAGAAGTGCTCAAGCTCAGCTCCATTGAGAGAGAGAGAGAGGAAGTGGATTTATTTGGTTGGCGAGGAGAGGAGAAGAAGCTGTTGTTTTTATTCCTAAGGAGGATTACGAAGCCGCTTTTTCGTTAAGACAAGTCGCTTTCGTGTGGAGTAGTTGGAGCAGGTTAAGCCACGTCTGACTCTTCGACTTATCTTTTGTGTATTCTATTTTCTATAAACTGATGTTTCCGACAATAACATGGCGCAGCAAGTCTTGTATTATCGTTCCAAGGACAAAACATAAACACGATCGTATAATTTACATCAATGAGTATATAAAATAAAGTATTGAGAATATTGCACCACCACAAATCTCATCCTAGGGCTTCGTGTGACTTGAGCATCTTGATGATGATGATCTCTCTTGCAAGTAAAAAGCTGACAGCTCAAAGAGATCAAACTATTCACAGCTTCAAGTCAATACGCTCGGACCATTCAAATATACCAGAGTGAACCTGGTCATGTCCTAGATCAGACCCGTTGCCTCCGGTGGCAACTCTCATGATATCCTCGATCAACGCAAAGTTTCCCATTATATCAACATGAGCTCCACTCTGGGTTCCCCGTCCTTCTAGCAGGTTAGCTGGTGGAGAGTGGTTGTATTCTCTAATGTAAGTCTTGATTCCAGAAGGGTTGAATCTTGTCTTGCCACGCCACGCTTTAGCACACATGAAACCTGCGCTTAGGACTGGTACTGTTTCATCTCCATCCACATTGTAAACTCCTGCTTTTAAACAGCTTTCTTCATCCTCTTCGTGAGCAGAAGTGTAGATTTGAAAGGGGATGCAGCTGTCTGGAGACTGATTAAGCTTGTAGATGTAGGATCGTTCTGTTGGTATCCCAACTCCATACAATGAGTAGATCTCCATTTCAGGGGCATTGGGTAACCTGAAACAATAGAACAAACCAAATGGGATTTTTAAGGACAAACAGAGGGAAATGATCCTTGATGGGATAGATAAACTATAAAACTAGAAGGTGGTAATAAGGGTTTTCAGCCCAATAGATTTTGAATTAGTTGGTTTATTTGTCATGTCAAAGTCCCTAAAGCTGGTATTATAAGCAAGCGCCACACGCATCAACTTTGACACCTAAATGTAACTAAGCAAGGATTTTCGAGAAAGACGCAAATATCTGTTAGCTTTGAGTTGATAATAAGCATACTCAACAAGATGGAAAATAAAAGACTAATGCATCATGTTAAAGCGTAGAGTTTATACCAAAACAAATCACTTACTTTGTTTCCAATGGATTGGACCAGTGTCTGTGATGTTCGTACTTGGGGTCATCTAAATCATCAGCAATGCCATAGGAAAAATGAGCAGCACCACGCGCCATCATCTTAGGAGCAACATAATGAAGCAAATCTATAACCGCGTCAGCAGTGTAGACCTTATACTCAGCAATAGCTTTGATACCTCCAATTCCCATATCATGGTACTCTGTCCACACATCACGACATGTGTTGTTTGGTATACTCTGACCTTTCACTGCACCCTTCACCAAGTTAAACATGTTTATTAACCACCTAATCATTTTTGAAACGTATTTATTAATCACCTAATCACTAATTGTACAAGAGTTTATTAGTATGGTTTATATGTCCTTACTCGAAAATCAATATTTTCAATCTCAGATGGCCTTGCCTCGGCCACATCTTTCCCAAACGATATAATTCTTCCGTAGTTAACCGGCTTTGTCTTGGAAACTAAGTTTTCACCAGCTTCTCCGCGAGTCTTGTTGATCTTTTGCCTTTTCCCAGAACAAGTGTGGCCTTTCTCCGGTGACCAATCAAGACCACCCCATATTGTGTCACCTCCCTTTGGTATCATAGACATTGTTGAGTCCCATGTGCGTGTCATTCTCATTACGTGCTGCAACGTCTGAAGTCTAAATATATCAGTGTCTAAGAACCCTGGGGCAATCGCTCTGCAATTTTGCAAAACAGTTAAAGTCTGATTAATGAACCAAGCAACTAAAAGTGCAACTATGCCAACAATCCTATAATTAAGCAGAAATAAAAGACCATTGACTCATATACAGGAAACCTGTTTTAAGGAATCAGAATAACTAATATAGGTACATACGAACTCTACTTTTACTTATATATAACTGAAAATGTTCTAGAAGTTCACTCTACCAGCTAACATCCGTAACCATCATTATCTAGTTCATCAACTGTTAAATCTCAAGAGAGTTCCAGTTTCATAAGCAGCAAAGCTAACCAACCAAAATATTGTAGCAGAGACAATATAGCATTACTATCAAAACTGATATCTAGTAGCATGCGTTCCAGGCTAAAACCACAATCATCTATGCAATACCTGGCAACTGCAACATCCTTTGCTTCAGCAGAGAAAAGCCCAGCAACAGCTTTTGGAACACCAAGAAATGGTCCACCAATGTTCATCACCGCTTTTATATGCTTGGCACACCAATCAGGCCCACCACCGCCACCCATAGGAGCTGGTGCCTCGACCCATTTCATAAAATGTAGAAAATATAAGACCCCCATGGAATGCGGAACTATAACTGCTTTCTTTCCACCGTTTGTGGAAACCATCAACTCTATATTACTTTTCATACGGCTAAGCGTCTGATCACGCACCTAATAATTCAACATATGAACGACATTTAGGCTGTAAGAGATAAAGAAAGAAACGTATAACGAATAATAGATACTATTTATGAGAGAAGAACCTCTGTGTTCTGAAATGAAAGCCTCCAGTCATATGCAGCCATGTACATGTTTTTCTCCTCATATCCAATATGCGCAAGGTTAGCAATCAGCACTGCCCAGACAAAGTAGCCAGGAGCAAAGTAATCAGCAGCCACGAGTCCTGATACAGCTCTAATTCTAATACCAGCAGGATCCAACCCAGTTTCGTTGTCAAGTGACATGTGTTCCACCCAGCATAGAGGCCTGCATCAAAGAAATAATCAATCACTTAAGATACAATGAACAATAACACTGTCACATCTCTAACAGAGCAAAAAGAGGATCAGTGAGCCTAAAGAAGAAAAATGCAGATCATAACAAACAAACAAAAAGTAGTTGCAATCCAAAGAAAAGTTTCGTCCTAATCTATAGTAGCTCAGGGGAGTTCATAGCTAGCTAACAGAATAAGGACCGATGAAATTTAAGACATATAACTAGACCAAATGTGGAAAATTATAAAAAAATCTCATTATTCAGTTCTCAGAAAGAATTTGAGAAAAGCAAATTGAGCCAAAAGACAAAAGAAACTAACTTTTAGTTGCACATGCACATAGCTGAAGAATAAAGCAACCATCCTATATCAAGGTTTCAAAACACTACTTTAGTAATATACTCCGTACAAGCAACGGTAAATCCAATGACAATAAAGGGAACAACTTGTTAAGGACGAAATGCAAGGCATGTCTACTAACAGGTTTGGCAATAACATGACTTGACATTTTAGATCAAACGTGTTCCCTTACACAAACACAAATAGTAAGGTACCTAAAGAAGATAGCTTTTTGCAACTAAAAAGCAAACGAGAGAGACATAAGATATCAATAAGCAGCAAGTGCGTGAGATCCAACTCAAATCCCAATATAAAACTAAAAGGAAGCTGACCTTTTGTAGACTTCACCGAACGTTCCTCCCCACAAACGCTTCCTAAACAAACCATCAGCACACTGTTTACCTTCCCAAAGCTCAAGTCCACCAGTAACAATCCCCGGAATAAAAACAACAGGATGCTTCGCCTTAAGACCTTCTTTCTTCAGCTTCACGCCAGGCGGGTCAGGTAAAGGACCCGTGATCGCCTCGGTTACATACTGAGGGAAGCTAGCAGGCATGGCGTTGTAAAGGAAGAGGAGGAACCACCATGTGAGGCACACACACCCTATGAACCAACAGCACGAATCAACACACGACCACTTCACCTTGTCATTCGATTTCTTATGGTTTTTAGAAGATTTGTTCTGGGAATCGTCATCCGGGAGCTCCTCAGACGGTGGCGGCGGCGACGGTTTCTCCGCCGGCTTTTTCCGTTGGAAAAGGGGCATTCCGGACACGTAACCACAACAAGGTCAAACCTGTCGAAGAGACAGAGCCGAGAGTTTGTTCCTTTCCTTGACGAATTAGGGATTAGAGATCAGTTAGAGACAAAGGAGCTGATTTGCTGCGATGTTTCTAATACCAATTTTATGTTTGGTTTGTTTGTTTTTTTCATGACAGCTTTTCTGTTTTTTTTTTTGTTCTGACATCCAGCTCGGACCGGATGGGTATATCATTGACCAGCTTGCTCCTGGTTGCGGTTCAGGTTCGACCGCTAACCGATCTGTTTTTGTTGTCTTTTTAAAATTATTAGTCCAAAGGGACTCCGAAGCAAAAAATCACAAAAGTTTAATCATATCAGGTTGAAAGATTCATGTTAAAAAATTTAGAAAATTATTGTTTTCAGTTTTTCAACGAACAAAAACAAACATTTCATAAAATTATGTTGTTGATTCATGTAGAACCGGTTAAATCATCAACATGTGCAATATGCATTAGGAAGAATTATTAGATTCTAAAAAATATATGTTAATTCTATGGAGTTATACAAAAAAATATGTTTATACTATGACTATATTCTATATAGTCAAGCTGATTATGTTTAATATGACTAAGCCCAGATTAATATGTTTTTATGGTTAAGATGATTATGTTTACTATGCCTAAAACAAAATTAGTTATATGATTTGAATAATTAGTCCTTTAATGCCAACCAGTTACCAGACCGTTTAACAATGTGATTTATTTCATTGATCAGTTTGCTCCTAATTGCATTCGAGTTGGACCAGTCATCATCAAAGCAGTTTAGATAGGCATGGGCATAAAATTCGTATCTTGAAATATGAATTGAACTCGAATCGAAAAACCTAATCTGTATCAGGTCCAAAATATAAAAATAATAATCAATTAGTTGGAATCGTAGATAGAGTTTCTTTAATATATTTCTCATAAACTGTAATAATATAATTAACTAACACTAAAATTTATTAACTAATTAAAAAATCATCTTAAATTTTATTGGATATTTTGTCTATTTTTTTTTTTTCAAATTTGAGTTATGAAAAAGAAAAGAATTTTATAAAATTTTCATTCTTATTATTTATGTCATTTTTATTTTGGCTAATTGGAACCTTTTATATAGTTCAGGAGGATTCTATTTACAATGATTAAACCAAAATTAAGTATTGATTTGAATAACCAGTCACTTTAATACCAACCATCCTGTTTAAAAAGTATATATGTAGTAATGGGCTGTACTCATAATTATTGGACTGGATCGGAAATATTTGCCAAAAAAATATATGTGGGAGAGTACCGGTTGATTGCAAAAGAGAACCGAAGGGGTGCGAACATTTCGTGTCCGAAGAGATGCGAACATTTTGTGTTCAAAGGGGTATGAATATATTGTGTCCAAAGGAATGCGAACTTGTCTTCTAGTTATGAAACTGAAATTCGTTTTTTTTAATTATCAATTTTAAATATTATATGTATCTTCAATTTTATGTCTTTTCATTGTAGTTTCAAAATTTATGTACTTTCATTATTTTCATTCCTTAAATTCTATTAATAATATGAATTGCGTCTTTTCCTTGTAAAAGAGAAATAGATTTTTAAAAGATGTTAAAATACCCAATAAGTGTCTTTCTAAATATATATATATATATATATATATTAGTTTTAAGAGTTGTATATTTTTATTATTCAATAAGGTATCTTTTAGTAATTATGTGTCTATTCAAAATAAATTTTAAAAGTATTATTTTAAAATAACTACTACAAATCTGGAAAGTCATGACTATTCATATAGATTATTATTATCTTTTCGGTGACGACACATTTGCACCCTTTCGATAACAATGCATTTGCACCTATTTGGTGATAATACGTTTGTACCTTTTCATTCATGATACTTTTAGACCTCTTCGGATACGACATGTTCGCACCACTTCAAAACGGCACGTTAGCACCCCTTTGGACATATCAGATTTGCACCCCTTCAGAAATGACACGTTCACACCCATACAAACATGAAATGTTCGCACCCTTCAGAAACTCAATGTCCGCACTCTTCAGACAGAAATGTTTGCACTTCTTTGGCCACAAAATATTCTCATCCCTTGGGTGACGATCCATTTGCACATCTTCGATGTTAACATGTTTGAACATATATGTCTTTTTGTTTTTACTTTGCTCATATCCATTTATTAATACTTCATGCAAATATTTACAATTTTTAATCAGTGTTGATATAAAAAGTTGTATATCTTATGTTATTTACATAAAAATTGCATTTATTAAGCTTTTAGATGAAAACTTATGTTTTTTTTTATTTTTAATTTGCTTGTATCTAGTTATTAATAATTTAAAAATATTTGCAATTTTTTATAATTTAAAGTTAGTGTATTAATATAAATTTTTGAATTTCTTAAGTTTTTTACATGAAAGTTGCATCTCTTTAGTTTTTTACATGAAATTACGCTCATTAGTTTTTGAAATGTAAAATTGTGTCTTTTTAATTGTACTTTTATCATATATATTTATTAATATGTTACATAAATATTTAAAATTTTTGTTATTCTAAAATTTAGTATATTAATATGAAAATTGAATCTCCTAAGTTTTTACATGAAAAGTTACATTTGTTAGTTTTTAAGATGATAAGTTGCATCTATTACTTATGAAAAGACACAACTCTTAAAATAAAAACATTTTAAAAATGACAAAATGAAAGCATACAACCTTTGACATTACAATGAAAAGACACAAAATTATAGATATACAAATCATTTTATAATTTGAAAGCTTTTTAAAATTAATTTTCAGTTTTCAAATGAAAAGACATAATCTTTCAAAATTAATTGGGATTACTATTATTAATAGATAAAAAGAGAGAAATATTAAGAGGGTCATGGTCTTATAATATAAATGAAATATCATAAATGACCCCCCCCCCCCAATAAATAATGTTATAAAATATTTAAGAGTAGAAACATTTATAGGAAAATAAAGAAAATGAGGATATTTATAGGAAAATCAATTGAATTTAAATTTGGTGCATGAAGATAATCTCTTAATAAATAAAATGAGGTATGACCAAAGATATATTCACCATTTCACTAGATTTCTTTTCTAAACTCTACCTATATTTTCATCTCTTACCACCTATATATACACATGTTCTCAAAAGAAAAGATAAAGATTAAAAAATCATATCTGCTTAGTAAAAAAATAAGTAATGGATTCTTCATCTTCTTCATCCTCAATATCCATCACGAGAGAAGAACTCAATGCTTTCTACAAGTTTGACAGAGCTCTTTTCACTCGTATCGTCATAAGTCTAAATGGAGACGTTACAAATGCTTTTCAGATCATGTGCTTTATCATCTATCTTGAAAGAGTTGTTCCCGGGAGCAATCTAATCAGTAATCTTGTTTCTTTACCTGACCATTCCATCAACACCATTATTGAAGAAGTCACGATATGTCGACACTGCTTGTCCTACATACATTTCCAAACGTTCCTAGCCAGCATGGGGAACATCAACTCCTTATCCATACCTTGGATCATGCGTATGACCAGAGATAAGTTGACTCTCGAAGTCATCCACCAGAAGCGCAATGAAATGATCCTTGAGATGACAGATATTTTAACCAGTGTATGCTATCCAGCTTTTGAGGATATATGTGCGCGCTTTGAGATGCACAACAAGGAGAAGATGTATACGTTTAACCAGTACTTGTGTGGTCAACAAGGAAAGAGTAGTAATCATGTAGCAGCAAGACCAAGCAACGTTGAGGGTCAGCACGTAAGGGCAGATGAGAGGACTCTCTTCCTCAAATTTTCTAAAGGATACCCAATCTCTGAAGCAGAAGTGCGTGACTACTTCACCAGGTATTGAATCCATTTATAAGCCATGCATGCAAAACCAAGGCCCTTCCTAGCTTTTCAGTACATAAGTATTACGTTGTAACCTCTAGGCCTAGGATTTACTGTCCGAGATCCGCTCCGAAAATATGATATCCAGATTGCTAAGATCCGGATAGTAAAATTTCTTATATGTCCAAACTAATCTGAATCCGGATGTCTTGATTTTTAGATCTGGTTTTGTGTTTTTAAAATATATTAATTTTTATTTTATTAATAATTATATTTGATATATTAGTATTTATAAATAAAATAGATTTATAATATTATATTTTAATTTACTAATATTATATGTCGTATATATATTCATAAATTTTAATAAATATTTAATTTATGTATTATTTTTAAAAAATTATATTTTAAAAATATTTTGTATTTTAGTCGTTTTTACGGATCCGGATCCGAATCCAGATATCCGTAGATTTACAATATTTAGACAGATATTCGAAGTCTGGATACCCGAAAACCACGGATCTGGATACCCTAAATTTCCTGGATATTCGGATCAATCCCAGATACCCGGATCCATCCCAGATACCCGGATCCATCCCACCCGTAGTAACCTCGTATTCTCAAGTATCTAACTAGCTAGATATTTTGATAATTTGTCGATCTACATTTTAACCCACTTTGTTTGGAATGGTTTGTACGGCCATGGCCGGATGTCGGATTTTAGGAAACATAAACATTTTTTTAAGAAATTTTTTTTTTTAATTCACAATTTGGGGATCTTTTCATACTAAAAAAAACACTAAAACTTTTGAAAACCAAAACTTTCCGCATGGTCCTGAATGCATGTGGTTTAAGGTTTTAACGGTATTGTGTTTTAAATAGTAGTATATATATTTTATTTTATTTTGTGTTGTAGGAGATTTGGGGATATTGTAGAAGCGATACACATGGGTGGAATGAGAGGGAAGGACCAAGCGCTGTATGCAAGCATGGTGTTACGTTCTGCCGCCAAGATTCCAGAGATTTTGAACCATGGGGTTCACATGACCAGATTCACCATTAATGGAAAACATTTTTGGGCTCGAAGATTCATTCCCAATCACAAATTCCGTTAATAATCTTCTTGTTTGCCCTCTTCTTTAAAAACTTTGGGACCTATTTTATTTTGGATGTAGAACATCTTCAACAAAAACATATCTTTATATCAATCGAATAAATCATGTTAAGTTTTAGCAAAAAAAAGAGGAGAAAACATATTAAAATGACATGAACAGGAAGAGCTGGTTACTGTCTACTGGTGGCCATGACGTTTATAATATAAATGAAACTTTATAACTGACCCCCGAAAATTATAAATAATGTTGTAACTATTTAAGAGTAGTGGATATTTATAAAAATAAAATAAAGAAAATGAGAATATTTATAGAAAAGTGAATGAATATAGATTTGGTGCATGAAAGTATCTCTTAATAAAGAAATGAGATATGACCAAAAACATATTCACCATTTCACTGGATTCATTTTCTAAACTCTACCTATATTTTCATCTCTTACCACCTATATCCATATGCTCTCAAAAGAAAAACAAAAAGATCAAACTTTCATATCTGCTTAGTGAAAAAAGTGTTCATGGATTCTTCATCATCATCATCCATAGTATCCATCACGAGAGAAGAGTTCAATGCTTTCCATGAGTTTGACAGAGCTCTTTTCACTCGTGTTGTAGTAAGTCTAAGACGAGACATTAGCCTGTCTCTTCAGGTCATGTGCTTTCTCATCTATCTCGAGAAAAGTGTTGTCATGAGCAACCTAATCTTTAATATTGTTTCATTACCGGACCTTTTCATCAACACCATCATTGACGAAGTCGTCATGTGTGTGCGTTGCTTGTCCTACGAAAATTTCCCAACGTTCGTGGCCACCTTGAGGAACATAAACTCCTTATCCATACCTTGGATCAGGCGCATGACGAGACAGAACTTTACTCTCGGAGTCATCCACCAGAAACGGGAAGACATTCTCCTTGCGATGAAGAAGAACTTAACGAGTATATGCTACCCAGCTTTTGAGGACATATGTGTGCGCTTTGGGATGCACAACAAGGATACGTCTAACCACTTCTTGTGTGGTCAACAAGAAATAACTAATCATGTAGCAGCAAGAACAAGCAACGTTAAGGGACAACATGTAACGGCTGAGGACAGGACTGTCTTCCTCACATTCTCTAAAGGATACCCAATCTCTGCAGGAGAACTGTATGCCTATTTCACCAGGTACTGAATCCATTTAATTATAAGCCATGCATGCATGCAATGCAAGGCCAAGGTCATGCCTAGTTCATATACTCTCAATTATTTAATTAGCTAGGACCCCATTCGATGTTTTATAATCTACCATGCATTCTTCTAATTAACAATGTAACACAATCATTATTTATAGATTAATCTTCAACTGTTCTGGCTGGAATAGTTTGGCACCACCCAGCATGTATGTGGTTTAAGGTTTTCACGGCAGTGTGTTTGAGCCGAATTTGGGAGCTTGAAACATTTTTTAAGAATTTTAGCATATTTTTTTTAATAATTTAGGTGCATATGTCGATTTCAAAACTTTGGGGACCAAAACCAATGTTTCATTCGATTTTGCCTTCCGGCCCTGTAAATAGTAGTATACATTTTGGTGTTGTAGGAGATTTGGAGATATTGTAGAAGCTATACACATGGGTGGAGTAGGAGGGAAGGACCAAGCGCTGTATGCAAGGTTGGTGTTACGTTCAGCCGACAAGATTCCAGAGATTATAAACGATGAAGGGTGCAGGAACAAGTTCACCATTAATGGAAAACATGTTAAGGCTCGAAAATTCATTCCCAATTACAAATCCGTTTAATATTTTTCCTTACCCTTCCTTTGGAGTTTCTCTCTAGTTACATATATTCTTCTTGTTTGATCTTGAGGAGTTCTGAACCACTTCAAAAATTTTGGGACTTATTCTATATTGGATGGGGGGACTTTTATTTGGTTGGTGATTGACATTTATCTCAAAACTATTTTGCATAGACTCAAATTCGCTAGAGTACCTCTAATGAGAGGTTCTACCTCAGAGATTCTTAAAATACACGTATGTGTATGTATATTTTTATATTAGTATTTAATTGTAGGGTTTTTAACTTTACTAAAAACATAACCCAAAAGTTCTTTGCAGATAAACATTAGATTGAGTTTTCCGTAAAGTTAAGAACTCCACAATTAAATACTAACTAGCATTTGACCCGCGCGCCCGCGCGGATGTTATTTTTATAAATGTCAAATATTTTAAGCAATTTGTTTGATATAACTGTATATATGAATGAAACTTAATATTCGATATCCGTTATCCGATCTGGGATTCCATTCGCTTCAAAAAACGGATATTCGAGGATCCTGATAGTGATTTTACGGATTCGACTCATCCAAGTACAAATTCAGATAGTAAAATTTAGGTCTGAATATCTAGATCTGGATATTAAATATTTAAAATTTAATTATAGTTATCTATGTATATTATATATACTTTTATATAAAATAACTAAAATTTTAATTTTAAATTTGAATGCTTTTAAAGTTTTTTAAAATAATAATTTTAAATAGACTAATAGATGATTAATATTTAGGTTTTTAATTACAAAAACAGGTCCAAATATCCGCGTGTATTCGGATTTTAATCTGAATATCATAACCCCGAATATCCAGATCCAGATAACAATTTTACGAATCCGACGAATGCATATCTAAATCCATTCGATATGTCCTAGACATAACTGTTTATATGTATTATATGGTGATTAAAAAATTTAAATTTATAAATTACATAAATTATTCTTATTAGATATATCGTACAAATGAATAATAGATTGTATTTGTTTGTATATATAACCATTTATAATAAATATTAGTATGTATTTTAGTTACTAAATTGTTACGGAAAATTACATGATTTTGTTATTTTAAATGAATAAGTTCAAATTATATCGAAAATTATTGACATTATTAGCTTTTTTATAGTTCAAATATAGTTGGTTAGCTTATATGAATATGAATAAAAAATAAAATTAATTTAGTTCTATATATATATATATATATATATATATATAAACACATATACATTTTTTTATGAAATCTCAAATTTCAATAATAAATGTTGTTAATGGGCTTAGCCCAAATTTATTTTTTTCTTGTTAATAATCAATGTTTAGATGTTTGGATGCAAGTATAATATCAATGACATTTCTTGTAAATATTAGGTAAAATCAAGGGTTATTTCTTATTTGTACTTCAGTTTTAATAGATTAGATTTAATAGATTAGATATTAATGTATACACTAGAACTTGACCCGCGCTCATGCGCGGGTGTTTGATTTAACTTGTATTCAACGTAAACAGATAAATCGCTGCTTTTATAAAAAAATCCTTTGTATATTTTTTATGTTTTGTAATTTACATATAGAGTATAATATTATATTATAATATAAATGTTGATAAAAAATTTATTTGTACATAATATTATATTAAAAATGTATAACTTGATGCAATTTGATGTAATTGTATTATTCATATATTAACTTTTTTTTTGTTAATTTATTTTGAAATGAAACAACATACTAAAATTTTTAATTGTCAATATATAAATATCGATTTGGTTAGATAAACTTTGGAATTGTAATTATTTAATTTAAAATGATTTTAAATGCAGTACCAGAATTTGTAAATAAAAAAATATAAAAATGAAGTACTTAATTTATTGTAAATGCAAAGGCTAAATTTGTAAATAAAATGAAGTATTTTTAATACTGTTATCCATGTATCCAAACAATCCTCACTATCCATGTTTCCAAACAAAATCCTAAAGTACTTCTACTTTAATAAGATAGATTAGAACTTGACCCGCGCTCCTGCGCGGGTGTTTGATTTAACTTGTATTCAACGTAAACTGATAAATCGCTGCTTTTATAAAAAAATCCTTTGTATATTTTTTATTTTTTGTAATTTACATATAGAGTATAATATTATATTATAATATAGATGTTGATAAAAAAATTATTTGTACATAATATTATATTAAAAATGTATAACTTGATGCAATTTGATGTAATTATATTATTCATATATTAACTTTTTTTTGTTAATTTATTTTGAAATGAAACAACATACTAAAATTTTTAATTATCAATATATAAATATCGATTTGGTTATATAAACTTTGAAATTGTAATTATTTAATTTAAATTTATTTTAAATGCAGTAGCAGAATCTGTAAATAAAAAAATATAAAAATAAAATACTTAATTTATTGTAAATGTAAAGGCTAAGTTTGTAAATAAAAGAAATTATTTTTAATATTGTTATCCATGTATCCAAACAATCCTCACTATCCATGTTTCCAAACAAAATCCTAAAGTACTTCTACTTTAATAAGATAGATACACATATATGTATTTTGAGAACTCTCCGAGGTAGAACCCCCATTGGGGTTGCTCTCAGTTTGAACACATTTTATACTTTCCCCTTGAATGTACGAAGAGATTCTTTACTGAGATCATATTATTTCAAAGAGTCTCCAATATAAAACTCGAGAACAACATAAAACAAAAGTGTCTAAAGACCATGCAACTCTCTTTGCTAGCTGCTACTCTTCCCTATCAGATTTTGGTTTCACGAATCATTAGACCTTCTTTGTGATCTCAGGTGAAGTCTTAGTCTTAGACCTCAATCCGAATAACTTTGAGAAGAAGCTGCGTCCATCTTTTGTCTTGACAAGCTTGTCAAGATCTTGTTTCATGCTGGTACATTCTTTTTCAAGCTCGTAAACACGTTCTTTCATCCCATTCATCATCATCATATTTGCATTTCCGTTGTGTCCCTCTAGTGTATGACTCTTGCCGCTTGTGTCGTCATTGTTGCTGTCCGTGTCAAAGAACCATCCTGATATAGATCTCCTAAGCCGCATCTGTTCAACGAACAAGACTTGTACTGTGACTCGCAAAGGTAGACGCTCGTTTTGTGCTGCATGTGTGCATGCCTCCAATGACAGTTTCTGGCAGTTCATCAGCATACACAGTTGCTCTCTCTCTGACTCTGTTAGCCATGCATGAGCCTGTTGCTCCAAAACCATATACATGCATATAGTCCATTCAAAACATTAGTTTCATAATAGTAAAAACAACTCATAATCAGGAACGGTCATGGTATAACCAAATGAAACATTCGCCTATGACTCCTAAATTTTTTTAAAATAATTTAAATAGACAAATGCATCCAAATTTTTTAAAAAGATTTGTATAAAAATTTGAGGACCGGCCATGTTCATAATAACTCAAATACATGTATACCTTTATGTATATATCAATTGCACGATAGATACCATCATCCATTAGCCTCACATCTTCAGGGACTAAAGCACCAAGTGCTTGAAATTTCGATAGTTTCAAGTTCTCATCAGAAGCCACCTCTGCTAAGTAGCCATCTATCAGACTAGCAACCTTTGTGATAGAATCTACCATTATTTGTTTCTCCTCTATGTTACTGTAACAAGAAGAATCAAATGTTAACATGAAGTGATCAAGAATGCGCTGGACAGAGTCAATATCATAGAGTGTTTCAGCTGAGTATCCCATGTTTGGTATAAGCAGATCCTCTAGAGCAGCTTCATCTAGCTGCACACCGATTTTTATCTCAAGATTCTTCTTAGTGGCCTCACTTGCATGCAGAGCTATGGATGTCCTAAGAAGCCTGAGCAAGAATCTTGTTGATGTAACGCACTTTTGGCTAGGTAGTAGCTCCACGATCTCTTCGAGGAGAGGTCTTTGATCATCATGAGAGTAGTAAATGCCATCATCACCATGATTAGTCCCTTCTCCTGAAGATGAAGAAGAACCACAGTGCCTAGAACTACCAAGTAAAGGAAGGTTCTGTTTCGCGTAATGCGTGATAGATGCTGCTATTATATTAGCTTTCACGCCTCTGGATTCAATAGTTTTGATGAATCTTTTGTACATTGAGATATCGAGGACTGAAGACACATCGTTGAACCACCAGTTCCCACTCATGGACTTAGTTTGTATACCGTTCCAGGATGTAGTAGCTGAGACTGGCCAGTGGAACAAACTTGTGTCCTCTGCATAAGAAGCCTTGATGGCTAAAGAAGCAATGCACCTAGCGACAATGTTAAGCTCTTCAGCGAGAGGTATCAGTTTATGTTCACAACTCTCCAAGGCTTTGATTGAATCATCCCAGTTTGTGAAAACGTTGTCTCTGAGGAAACTCTCTGTGAGGTGAATGAGGTTAGCATCTCCATAGTGTTCACTCATTTGGAGATACTCTGCTGCACATCTGAGACTCACTACGTTTTCAGGTGTGACCTCAATTCTTGCACCGTAACAGAACTTAGCCACGAGCAAGAACGTTTCTGGTCCACCGGGAATGTCATGAAGCTGAGAAACACAAGTTGACTCAGAGTCTTTGCTGTACAGAGTTTCTAGGTATCCACTTCTTGACAACAAAGGAAACTTGGCGATGAAGAAAACACATGAGACAAAGGCAAGTTACATGGTATGAGTGAGTCAAAATGTTATTAGGTTTGGTTTGTTAATCATACCTTATGGAGATGGAAGGTTTGGTCCTGTACTTGGATCATTACATCTGGTTTAAGTCCAGTAGAGCAAAGCCTGGTCACAGATTACAAAGAAGAGATGAATTAGATTGTGTTTGATTATTAAAAACTCCATTGAAGAAGACTGACCATGTGTGACCACTTAGATGAAAGACTTCAGATTTGGAACCCACTTTCAAGCTAGCCATCTTTTTTTCACTACACTCTTTGGTTCTTCTTCAACAACTCAAAAATAGTTGCAAAATGATTATTCATCAACACTTTTTTTTTTAATTATTGTAAATATGAGACCGAGTCTTGTGGAGAGATGGATACAGATGAAGCTTTTGTCAACTTGAATTATCTGTTACAAGTTTTCCCTTTATTTTCTGTAGTCTGTTACTGTAACGTTTCCTCTTTCTTCATTCATCAGTAACTTATGAATATTTTCAGTAATAATAAATGTGGAGGATATTTGACTGGTCAAAAATTTATAGTTGCTCTCTTCAATGTGTTTGTTTCAGCAATTTTTTGGTAAAAAAATGTCAAAATCGGCCCATTATGAGACCAAACTCATAAGGCCCATTATAGAAACCCATAACAAATGCATGTGCCAACCGCACTAGTTAATCGGGCTATCCGGCCCTTACGACTTAAAGCACACTTGTTTAGCGATTAAAGCTTAATTACAGTTGCTTAAAATGTTCAAAAGAATCAAAACTTCCTTTAATATTAATTTTAACCCGCATATCCGTGTAAATAATTTTTCATTTTATTAATTGTAAATTTTGAAAAATATGTTAATGTACCAATTTAATAATTTTTCTTATTTAATTTATATATTAATTCTAATTTAATATAGTATATAGATTATACTTATAAAATTTCTAAAATAGTATAGAATTTACTTCTATAATAAAATCTTATTTAATTTTTATTTATAATAATATTATATTACTAATTACTAAATTAATGAATAAATTTATTTAAAAATATTTAAATATTTTAGTAAGATCTTGTTAGATTTTTTATAACAGATTTTATTATAACTGATTATTAATAATATCCTAATAATTATTAAAAATATTTGAAATATTTTATTTTTAATATATTAATGTAATAATCAAATAGATGTAATTTTTGAAATGGATCAATTTTTTATGATAGATAAAATTATACTTTTCTTTTAATATAGAAAATTTAAATATTATAATTCGGAAATAATACTATCTCACACCATTATAACACGTAAGCTTAGTGGGTGATTTGTAATTGTATATCATCATTTGTTTAAACATGGTTACCGACAATTTTTTTAGTCCTTATCATTAGTTGAGTAGATCTACATTATGATTACGACTTTTCAATAAATAGATTTAAATAGAAAATGTTAAATTGATTATTTTAGAAATTACTCCCTCTTTTTTTTAATATGATCTTTAGAAATTTTATAGTGTTTAAAATATAACATATTTTGAAGTTTAAAATTAATTTTAATTTTATTTTAAATTGTTCAAAACCAATAAAAATTTATAATTTTTTTATAATCAATTTAATAATTTAAATTATATCCTTAAAATATTTTCAAATAAATATAAATGTATTAATCTTCATGTATTAAACTAAAATATCATATAAAAAAACAGAAAAAGAGTATGAAAAATAATGTAAGGAAATATGGAAATATTTATAGAATAAAATATTTAACAGGAGTTGGTCAAAGTATGAATGATATAAAGTCAAAGTTGCAGAGAGTTTGTGTGGCCCTTGTCAAAGTTTTGCATCTCACCTCTGCTCTATTCTTTCCTGGAAACTGCTACTCTTTCTTTTTCTTCGGTCTACTATTATCGTTGATTCTCACCAGGTTTTGTTTATTGTTGTTCTTTCATTCAAGTGACGTGTCTAGATTCTCTGTTAGTTAAGGTCTATGGATCTTATGTTTTTTATCTGATCTAAAAAAATCTATTTGACTTCTTCTTTTGCAGACAGACCTAACTGAGATTGATCTGTAGGTGTTTGTCTGAAAAAGGTACAAGCTTGGTGGAGTTGGAGTTAAGGATAATTACTTCGAGTTATGTCTGGAAACCAAGAGGTGTGCTTTTTAATCCCATACTAAGCTCTGATATTTATGCAGTCACCATTTTTAGAAACTCATCATGTCGCTGTCTTTTTTTACTATCTGTGTGTCTGGTTGGTATCTATCAGCCTCAGATCAGCCTGCCTACATGGCGGTGCAGAGACTTCAATGCTGCTATTCCAATCAAGAAGAGGAAGTACTTTGTGTTGCCGGAGGAATCAGGTGGCTCGGAAAAGAATGCACAACCTAATGAGCAAGGTGATACTAGGAGTGCTTTGGATTTGAATTCATCTGATGCTCATGTTAATCAGGAAATGATTGGTGAGGAGGGATCTAGGAAAATTATTGGAAATTTAATCTCTTCGGTTCCGTCTGTTTCTGTGGGAAAAGATGCTGATAAAAAGGAGAGTATTGGGAACCTAGTTCTTGACCAAATTAGAGTGAAAGTTGAGGAGCCAAGTATTCCAATTCACTCAAGTCCCTTGGCAGGAGTTGAGATCCCATTCAGTTCTAACATAGTTGCCAGTTCTCTTGAAAAGCTTCCTGTAGGTGCTGAACAACATTCTAGTGTTGTTGTCACCTCCGATGAAACTAAGTTGAATGTCGAACAAACTGTTCTTAAGACCCATGACATTCTCAGAGAGTGTCAAACAGAAGCATCTGCTGGTGCGGGTAATGTTTCCTTGCGGCTAAGTTGTAAACCTAAAAACAGTTCTCCATATTTGGAGAATTTTTCTGTAAGCAAGGGAGTTTGTGCACCTCATGTCACAGATTCTATTTCTACTTGTACCAAATCTGGCAATCTCAGTGGTGTGAACAGATCAAATTGGGATTTGAATACTACAATGGATGCTTGGGAAGATGGTGTAGATCGCAAGACTAGAGTTAAGACCACTGGTTCATTTTTTGACAGTAACACCAGTAGTAGTTTCACTGATATAGAGACATCAAGTTGTGGTGATACGACTGTTATTGCAAAGCCTGTTTCTGAAAAACTGAAGGAAAGTGTAGAACTTAGTTTTCCTACAGTGACTTCGACGGATCGTCAGGTTAATCCGACATGTTCGCTAAGTCTAGGCCTCAGGTCATATCCTCCTATTGAGAAATCTCCTTCTCTACCTGCTACCACATCGGAGGCAAGAGTTACCTGGACAAATTTTTCTAGACCAATAATGTCTGTTGATAATGTGAACTCGGTAAATCTTAGGACTGTAAAGTCAGAAGTCATTGAAGAGAGTGCTCAAGCTTTTCCAGTCGTTTGCAGATTCAGAAAAGAAAACAGTACAGCATCTGGCAGTTTGAATCCAATGGATTCTAGATCAGTTAAGGCTGAGCCAAATAACTTTGTTCAATCCAAAGTTTTCAATAGGAAAGATGGAACGTTGAATCATCCCCATAGACCAGTGATGCAATCAAATAAGATCCTTGATTTACTTACAAGTTTTACGCCAAATCAGAAGGATAAACAAACACCTTATCCCACTGGTATCAGCAACGCGCCAATGTCCATGAATGGAATGGCAAGAAATCCAGGCTTTGAGAGTTATCCTGTCTCTACATTGAAAGAAAATTCTAGCCAGAGTTCTGGTCACAGTGTAGTTCACATGACTAATGCATGCTCTGGTCATGGAGATCATAACCTCAATGCTTTAGATGTGAATGTTTCCATAACTGAAGGTAAAATTCTAGATGATTGCAAGACCTCTCCTGGAACTAATGAATTTTCTATAAGTGGTGAAGAAAAGGTTATTTTATCCGGTAAGGAGCTAAGGGAAGAGTTATACAGTTATGAGTTTGAACCAGATTGTGGTAATGACCTATCTAGTGTAAATTTTTATGACGACGAGAAGGTCCAAAGATCAGCTGCCATGTTTGCTGAGTGTGGTGGTTCTGAAACGGAACAAATGGATATTTCTGGAGAAAAAGAGAGTCAAGCTGCACTTCTTGGTAAAACAGGTATGAAAGTATTAAAGAATGCTTAGCCTCATCATCTATTGATAAATTTAAGAGATATGAATCATGTTTGAAATAAGTCGAAATGGCAAGCACTGAATTTCAGATTAAGAGGCTTAAACCAGAAACTCATAGTGGAATATTTGATGAAGCAGGTGATAATGAAGGCCGGATAACTCAGGATGGTAAGCAGTCAACAATGTCAGGTGTGTCTACATTGTCAGGAGGGAAAGTTGATAACCCTGGAATAGTAGATAACATCAGTCCAGCTTCATACAAGGCAGAAATTTCTACTATTGACAATGATCCTCTTCCTGAGGAGTCCAGTGAGGGAAGTCAAAGTCGAACTAAGACACTAGATGCTTCAGACAGTTTTGTGCCATTGCGAATGGAAAGAGATAGATTGTCTGATTTCTCACTTGAACAACGGAAATATCTTTCGAGAGGGAGGTGTGATTTTTTTTACTGAACCTTGTTTTTATCTCTGTACTTTTTTGCCTCATTCTCTTTATTCTTTATGGATTTTTCCTTACATTATTGTTTCTTTTGCTAGTGATGAATCCTGTGAGAGGTACCATGGCAAAACTATGAGAAGCCCAAGGTCTTATTTCATGCCTGACAGAAGGAGATTTTCTGATAATACAGAAAGCAATTTGCATGACCTGGATACAAAAAGTAAATTCATTTCTGAGTTTTTCGATGGAAGAGCAAAGCTCAGTGTTTCTAAACTTCAGTATCACTCTCATCTTACGAATGCAGATTTTGAGTCCAACAATTATGGAAACACTCGTCGGGGTGGTGCTTTTATGAGTAATTCCTATAGAGGCAGACGGCCTGCAAATGATGAAGCAACCCCTTTTCTCCACTCCTTCACGAGAAGAACACATGGCTTCTCATTTACACAAAGAGGATCAACATATAAAGAGGATGCATCTGCATTTCAGGGTTTTAGAGATGGTGAAAAGTTTACTAGGGGAGTACAATCCAACGACACGGAGCCAATGTTTATGAATCAGACACGTCCATATCAAGGTCGGAATAGTTTTGCTAGAGGACGAACAAATTTTTCAAACAACCACAAACGAGATTATAATGGATATCGTTCACGGTCTCCAATAAGATCAAGAGAGAGATCAGCTGGTCCGTCCTCGTCTTTCAGGAACAGATCACAGGAAGATTTTAGTGGGCATACAGACTTTTCTCATCGGAGATCACCCTCAGGTTATAGAATGGAGAGGGTAAGCTCGCCTGAACATTCTGGTTATCCAAGGGAAATGGTTGGTAGAAGGCATAATTCTCCACCTTACTCTCATAGACCATCAAATGCTGGAAGGGGACGAGGTTATGCAAGAGGCAGAGGATATGCAAGGGGCAGAGGTTATGGAAGAGATGGCACCTATTTTAGGAAACCATATGATCGTGTTGTACATAGAAACCATGGAAACTTGAACAACTTTGATCCTCGAGAAAGGGTCGACTACAGTGATGATTTCTTTGAAGGACCTATTCATTCTGAACGATTTGGTGTTGGTGATAATGTTGAGAGAAGACAATTTGGTTATAGACATGATGGTACGAGCTCTTTTAGTCTATCCTTTAACAGTGATGGTTGTGCAACTACTAATGTTGAGGATGGCCCTGATGATGTGAGATATGGACAGAACCCTGATATTGAGATGGTTAAAGTACAAGGGATTGATGGAAAAGATAAGATCTCAACTGAGAATGCATCTGGAAGAACTAAGAATATGGAAGAGGAGGAAACTTCAAAGTACAGTGAAATTTGGCACTGTGATGAGCTTGGTGGTGACGGGTTTTAGAAGAAAGATTAGTACTCAGTTTGCGTGAACTTTCTGAGACCAGGGAGATTTGAGTGATAGTGAATCAGGTACCAAAAGAAAGTTCTGTGATTTTGTCGCGGGAGGCCAGTTAGTGGCTGATAACTGGGGGCATTCCAGTAACTGATGTGAAGGCACGCTCTGCTATGTTGTGTTAATAGTTGCAAATTGGTCAGTGCTTAGCAGTGTATATACAGCTCTTCGCTTGCGGTGTCATCTAGATTTTGTTGCCTTTCTTTCTGTGGTTCTGATTTGGGTGTTGTCCTCTGCGCTGTAGTACTGTATGTGAATGGATATACAACTGAAGGAAGATGGTGTGATGTAAATACATGTGGGAACTTTTCAGGCACTCAGTAGTCCTTAGTTTGTTTAAGTAGAAGGTGACTGTTCTAATAGATATGAGGCGATGAATGGCTAGGGTATTAGAAGAGACATACAGGCCAGGCTTTTACCCCCTACAACTTCATAGACAGAAGAAAAAATGCAGGTTTTGATGAATGAGTCCCTTTGCCGAAGCATTAGAGTGCAATACTCGAAGTTTTGATGACGATAACGACCGCCATGATGTGGTTGAGCTATGACTGTTTTTGGCTTTAAAACATTCACTCTCGTCTGCGAATAACCAGATAATGAATTCTTCCAAGATGACCTCATCAGTTTAGCTTTAAGTACACCCAAGAGGAGTAATAAGTACACATCTTTGTGGAACTTGAAGTATAAATTACACCAAACGTGCTTGAAATGTTGAAACAACCGCTGATTATCTGCTGGTAGAACTGGGTTTACTGGCCATGGGAAAAACACACACTGGAAACTGCTAAAGGTGCACCAGCCATTGGGATCTATTGGTTTGGTTAATGGCTCCTTCTCTTTTTTTCCCCATTTAAGTGAGTTCTAACTTCGAGTGTACATCTCACTTAAGGAAGGGAGTATTTCTGATTGATGCTGTTGCTTCTCCAGCCTAGGCATGTGAATAATTCATGCCATGGAACTTTGGCATGGTTTAATCAGTATATGCTGTTAATGAGGGCTTAGAGTGTTGGGAACTAGGAGAGATCCCGCATTCTGATTTGGAAATGTGTCCAAGTTTGTATTTAGTTCTTGTTTCTGAGACAGGAGATTGAAGTTTTTTAGAGGATGTTACAAGAGTGATGAGATACCATGTCCTAATTTTGACCATGGTTAGCATATCTGCCAGCATACATGTAATCTGATCCTTTATGGAATGTGTAAATGGTGAATCTTGAACTAATTAGTTGTGGATCTACTCAAAGCAACAGGCTATAATGTTATGGAATGTGTATGTATATATAATTCAAGCATATATATAGCCAAGTAGTTGACCTCCTTTTCAAAAAATTGAATAATATAAAGATATACAACAAAGAATTAAAAGAAAAAAACAGGATACAAACAAAAGCAATCTAAAGTTTCAAACCAGTCCTCCACCGTTGAGATCAAACTGAGGTTGTTCTTTTTTACCTCCTCTTGTTCTTGCTACCCAAAAGTAGAGAAAAATAGAAGAAGAATCCCCAAGCAACCGTAACCCACAAGCAATTCCATTTACTGAGATCTGTAACACCTTGCTGCTGCAAAATATTATATCCTGTGGTCAAGCAAGTGGAGCTTGTGATCCTCATCCCTAGTGATTTGCTCATGGTTGCCAGAAGCCTAACTTTCATCCCCTGAGGCACAGCAACTAGAGGTGTGTTGTCGAACATCTGAACTCCTCTAACAAAATACTTTGTGGGAATCCTCAAGTTCGTTTAGGAGAACAGCCTCATAACTCATAAGGGTACTTCACTAAGGAGATGAAATGGAACCATATACAGTAGGCAGGGATACGATCCTGGGTGATAAAGAATCCACTAAGGTGACAAATGAGCGATAGTGAACATACGTTTTGATTAAAATAATTAAACTATCTGGACTTGATATTAATAAAAAGAACTTGAAAATGTAGATATTGTCACTGCAAATTAAGAAACATCAATTATAGTCAATATTAAGATGATATCAATTCTCTACATTGGATAAGAAAAATCCTTTAACTACTGTAGCTGGTCCCAACCATTCTCATCTAAAGTCACTATCCAAAGGATTCACCACTCCTCCAGTAACCATCCTCATGTACAACAACCCTTTCTTTCCAAAATAAACGAGAGTCATTAAGAAGATAACCGAAGAAAAGAAAAAGTACAAGCGTATGAACATATCCAAGGGCTTTGCTATACACAAACCCATCAAAATCCAACCGCATCATAGCTCCCAATACCGACCAACCCACATATGACTGACTCTTCATGCTGAAAATCCTGATTCCAAGATTGCTGACTTGTTGAACTTGAAGCTTCTGAAACTGTTTCCTGGTTGTGTGTCCTGAGGACGCTCTATTAGTTGGGGCTGCTTTTTATTGTAGCTTTCCGTTGTTGCTGTCCCGTTTCCTCCAGTACTACTAGCCCTTGCATTCCACACGCTGAGTGCTGTACAAATCCTATGATGTCAGATCTCTGCCAAACTAAAACTATCTTTTTATGCAGGATTGGTGCAAAAAAAGTCTGTCAAACCTCTACGCGGCTTATCAGGTCTCCGTTGTACAGGAGCCGGATGCTTTGATATCCATGACTTCAACGACCTGCATATGTTTGTAATCTCTAATGCCATGCACCAACAATGATAATCACCTAAGAACCTATGTGGACAAATAAAAGGGCCCTACTCACCCAAGAAAAGGTGCCACCATATACAACTTGAGACCAGCAACTCCATGAGTTATCACCTCATTACTTGCTGGCTGAAGATGATCAAGCCGATGCCATGCAATCTCCTACAACAAGTATTTCACAACAACTGAACGTAAGAGACTCATGGATCATACATACGCAGATAAGACCACACCCACAAGGTTGCTTGTTAAATACATACACTGATTTCCTTCTTTGTTTGTGGTGCAAAAGCAGTATCATCTGTCACCCCAGCAACTATGTAAAGTCTCACTCTTTGCTGTCTGAGTGTAAACTCAATATATTCTTCTTTCTTGAGTAGCTTTGAGACATCAAATCCAGTTTCCTCTAAGACCTGTGTTTCAGCATAGAAGAAAAGTTACAGAACACACCCAAACCAAGCGTGACAAAACATTCAGCTTGTTCAGTATTAATGATACATGAGTGGTTCTTGGAGCTATCAAGTTTGCTAAAAATAAACAAAAAATGAGTCACACAAGACCGTAAGAGACAGGAAAACAATAGAATCAATTACAAACCTCACGAATAGCACAAGCATAGTCTTCTTCATCCTTACTCTTCTTCCCACGGGGAAAGCTCCAGCTTGATCCTTTCCAACCCTTCACCAACAAGCACTGAAAATTCCAAGAAAAGAGAAAAGTGTAAGGATGAACTAACTGCTAGCAAGAAAAGATCTGAAATTTGTAAAACATCACAAGAATCTAACCCGTTCATATGTTTCGTCGAGGATAATAGCTCCAGTGACAGGAACTCTACACTTGTAAGACGTAAAGTCTTTGAAGATATCATCAATGTTAGATACATAAGGTCTCAAAACATCACAGCTGTTGAATACTATAGTCACGTTAAGGAAAACAGATCCACAGACAACAATGGTAAAGGTCAACAATTCAAACACAAATCATCAGGATACAGAGTGAAGTAAACTCCTTCAAAGACAGAGACTTTAACGTTGGATCATTCTCAACAGCATTATCTTCGTAGTACCAATACGCATACTCCACCAGAAAGAGGATCCTCTCGAAAGACTGTTGATCTTCTTCAGGGACATTCAAAACGAATCGACTGAAAAGAGAATCAGTACACTTTCTACTAAAAGAAGGATTCAATCAGGGGGCAAAAGAGATACCTGCAAAGATCGTCAAGAAGCTCCTTGGAAGGGAGAGACTTTCCGATGTTCTTAGATGAGCTCGAAGATCGGTGGAGACCTGACATAGTTTCTAATCAAAACCCTAATACTGGACGAGAAGGAGTGTTCTCTCTATATATACAGCTGTCAGCTCTAAGCTTTTTCGTTTACCCTCGTCGTCGTTGGTGAAACCTAATCTAATCTGATCGCTCCGGAGAATCTGAGGAGGTGTAAAGGTGGGGCCTTTTAATCTGATTTGGCCTTATCGCTCAATGGAGTAGCTTGCAGCAGTGCAGAGATTAGTATTAACGATCCGAGATCCGACCCAAGTCTCTGTTAATGGGTATCCGAGATCCGACCCAAGTCTCAGGGAAAATAGATAAAAATGAATACTTTATAGTCGCGGCCAAACTTTCACCGAGTAAGAACATTGACCGGGCCCGAGCTTTCTCGAGAAGAAGATTGCTATCCATAGTAAACCACAAAGATAGACGAGACGAGAAACATGTCGTGGCTGCGAACGGCGGTGAGTAAGGCGGTGGAGGTCAAGAACTATGCTGACTCCGTTGTCCAGCAGGCTGGCCAAGCCGTTGCTGAAGGAGCCAAATTGTTCCAAGACCGCATTGTAATTTCTACTTGTTTCTAGATTCAAGTTTTAATTTTGCTATTAAGGAACTTTGAGTGCTGAGTTTGCTGTGAAGGTGCACTCATTTGAATACGATGCTCCATAAATGTTGTATCTTTCGAAGTGGATATTGAAAATGACACTAGACTTGCATGATTACGTTGCAGGGTGTTGGGGCCTATAAGAGTGTTAATCAGACGATTCAGAGACTGGAAGAAGCTGCAGTCTCATGCAGAGGTCATGAAAGGGCATTGCTGATCATCAGATGGCTAACTGTGCTTAAGGAGATTGATGAAACTTCTGTCAAGGATAAAGATATGAGTTCAGAGGAACAAGTTGCGTCCGATGATGCAAAGAGGCGTGAATGGGTATTGTTTTTGTTCCCTTTCTTTTGGTATCATCCTGCACTTTAGAATATCATGAATGTTACTTTAAGTAAATATGATTGTTATCCTTTGTGATTTTGGTTCATAGGTTTGATTGTAAGTGACTCTCTTGCTACTACTATTCTGCTGCTAATTTCGTATGCTGTATTTATGACCCTTTTTCCAACAGAAGATCCTTTCCATGTGTAGGTTTTGTATTACGATCCAGATATAGGAGGTGAGCCACTAAACTTCCGTGATGTTTTTCTGCAAAGTCAAGCTCTGGAGGGCATCGTCCTGTCCATGGTATTCTTTCGCAACCTAAACTTCTTTTGGTGGCTACCTGATATAAGTGATAACAAACGGTCCCCATTCTCTAAAAGTTTCCAAGAGATTGGATACATACGCTACGCAAGGTGGAATTATAGAGACGTGAAAGGCTTGAGATGCGTCATCATTGTTTTGATCTCTCAATGTTAATTGGGGATAATTGGAACATAACGACAATATATTGCTTGGCTTTATAAATTAAAGAACAAACCAGATTAAGTAGACTCTTATATGTTGTGAGAGCCTGTCATTTATCCTGTTTCTCGATATGTTTTGAATACTGTACTATATCCCTCTATTTTTGGGTTATGTAAAAAAATGGTACCTTCTCTGAGTGTCAACTCGAGGTTTTACTGTTCTATTACAGATTATTGAACCACCACATGATGAAGAAGTTTCTCTACTCCTGGAGATGTTTGTGTGAGTTGACTGGCATTCCTTTTCTGGATAACTGACACACTTTGTTTATAATTAATGCGATTATTTACAGAGATTAACATTGTTTTCAGGCTTTGTCTGAATGGAGGAAAGGAAGTTCATGATGCCATCGTTAGCAGTATGCAGGATCTTGCTACAGTGTTTTCAAGTTACAAGGATGAAGTTCTGGTACGCGCTTGAGCAATAAAATTCAGCATTTATGTTAATGTATTGGCGTTTGGATATCCTCCTAACTTGTTTACTCTTCAATGTTCAGGTTAAGCAGGACGAATTGCTTCAGTTTGCCCAAAATGCTATCACAGGGTTAAAGATTAATGCTGAAATGCTGAGGTGATAAATGAAGATATTGATGTGCTTCTTACTCTCGTTTCTTTTTATTGATGAATGACTGAGCCATAGAGCCTTGCTCATCGTGCATCACTGTTGATTGAATACTTCTTTTCAGGATTGATGCTGAAGCTTCTGATCTTAGAAAAAAACTCGAAAAGATGAACGTCTCTGAGTCTCCACAGGAGAGTGAAGACAAGGAAGTTAAAGAGGCTCCTTTAACAATAGAGGTGAGCGTACAATTTTCTCCAAACCCTCTTTTCTCCCCCTAAGCTCATTTAGGTAGCTCCATGTGATAGACTTCTCGTTTTGCAGGCTCTTAAACAAACACTTGCAAAGATTCGTATTTGCTCCAGATTAGAAGGGCTTCTAATTAGAAAGAGACAACTAAGTAACGGTGATTCACCAGATATACATGCTCAGAAAGTAAGTTTGTGGGCTCTATTGTACTCAATCAATTATCACTATACAAGTTGATTGGTTGTTGATACGAGTATTAAGAATCTACATCTCATGACTTCTAGATGTTAGGGAGAATGTTAATCATGGAAGATAATGAATAATTTTTGTCTTTGAGCCAGGTCGACAAGCTGAAGGTGTTATTGGAATCTTTAGCAAATTCAACTTCCAAAGCCGAGAAACGAATATTAGAGAACAGGTAAAGCTTATCCTTATATCTGCAGTTAAGACTTACTTTTGTTGTTCAACTAATTTTGATTTTCATCAAAGCTTGCCTTGTTGTACATATATGCCTTGAAGGAGAAACGCCATTAAAAGATACTAATTGTCTCCTCGCAGACTTCAGAAAGAAGAGGCGCTAAAAGCTCGTGTGGTGAAAGCAAATGAAACCGGTGAAAAGGAAAAGGTTTTGTCTCTCCCGCTTTTATTTGTTCTCTTGGTTATTCAATGCAAGAAAAAAGTACTTTAGTGGCAGCATTCTTCGGTATGTTCATCAGCTGCTAGTATTGAGATTCTTTCTTATTATTTGTTATGTACAGGAACTGGCTGCGGAAATTGCACATCTTGTGAAACAAAGAGATGAGTTGGAAGCTGAACTGAAGAGGGTATGTAAAGCACTTCTATTTGATTTGAGAGTATGTTTATTGTGGTATGGAAGGTATGACAATGAATATTCTTCCATATAGGTCAATATATCATTAGCTGCTGCTCAAGCTCGGTTCCGTGATGCGACAGAAGAGAGGGATCAATTTGGTGAAGCCAACGATCAGATAATCGCTCACCTGAAAACAAAGGTAGCATATTCTTTTAGATCAGTAGCTCTCGTGATCAATAATGTCCACGTGAAATAATTTGGTTATGTTGATTCTACCTTCAGGAGGATGACCTGTCCAAATCAGTTGTATCTTGTAAGAAAGAGTCAGAAGTTATCAAGACTTGGATTAGTTTTCTCGAGGATACATGGCTTCTTCAAAGCTCATATACCGAAAAGATGGATAAGCAGACTTTGTATTTCTATCAAACTCTCTCGCAATATATTTTGCTTTGCTACCCAAACCACAATGAATAATATAGTGGATGCATGTCTTAGGGATGAGTTGGAGAAGCATGAGGATTACTTCTCAGATGTGGCTTTTAATATACTCTCCACGTACAAGGTAACCTCTTTGTTTTATGGAAATTTTATCTAGTAGTTGGTAGCTACAAACTTGAAACATAAATTCATATTATACAGAAGCAGGTAGCACCTTTAATAAGCCGTATAGAGAATTATGTGGAGAATCTGAAGAACCTTGGTCCTGGGTAAATGTCTCTTATTGAATTAGATTGCTCCTATGGTTGCTTGGTTTGTGGCTAATACCTCTTGTTAGAGTTGAATTGCACCTAGTGGTGACAGTTTTTGCTTATGGTGGTGACAGGTCGCAGAAGCCACCAAATGCAGATGAGGGGGAGAGTCAGGTTTCAAGTCCAAGGAAGAGCCTGGAGCAGGAGTATCTAGACTATGAGACCAAGGTAAGAATTACTATTGATATTTTCATTGCTCTTCCTAGTAACTAATCTGGTTCTATAAAATATCAGATCATTACCACCTTCAGCATTGTGGATAACATGAAACAGCATTTCCAGGTCCTCCAAAGCAAACTGGAAAAGTGAGTAGTAAACATGACTCTCGCATCCTTTACTGACCAGTAGACTTTTATTATTGCCGAGTTTTTGAACTCCTAAAATTATACCAGGAAGGAAGACCGGCGTGTGAAAGAGCTATTTGATGACATGGAGAAAATGAGGCAGGAGTTTGAATCCATAGCAAGGCCAACGTTAGAGATAGAGACTCCATCACCTAAAAGCAGTGTTGCATCACCCAAATCTCCTAAGCCCAGCAGTAGCATGGATGCTCCAGTTAAGTCTCTGAACCAAAAGCCAGAGGTGAGCAATCCTACCGAGGCACCACCGACTACTACTGCTGGTTCCAGTCAGGAACTTAACCCTGAATCTGAACTGACCGAGCTTGAATCTGAATTTGGTAAGGTGCCTCGTGATTACTCTGCAGATGAGGTTGACGGATGGGAGTTCGATGAACTTGAGAAAGAACTGCAGTAGTAGTAGCAATAATAGTCCAGCAACTCAGAATAATATGACCATCCCAGGGGTGCTCACATACTGACATACACATATATGCTTTTCTCTTTACCTTCTTTTTGGTCGTAACTCCCAAGTTCCTTTGCTAATCTGTATGGTAATTTATCGTAACTGCTTGTTGTGTGCCTACTTGGAAGTTGGAACAAACTGAAAGCATTTAGTGACGTGAACTGTGTAAACCTTTGAACCTCTGACCGGGCACTGTACCAGAGCTGCTTAGCTAGGCTCGTCATGTTCTTGTAATACAAAGTAGAAAACATTGTTGAAATTATGGGAAATTTGTGAAAGCTTCCACATATTTCGGAAAGATTTTTGTACAGATTTGGAAGCTTTCACACTTTTGGAAGCTGTCACAACTCGCAAGATTTTGAAAAAAAAGGAAAAGAAATCTGGAAAGTGTTTTGTGTTACAAAAAAAAAAAAAAAAAAAAAAAATCTGGAAAGTGTTGTTTATAACAATTTACAAGTCATTCCTTATGTTTTATAACAATTAATAAAGCCATTTATTGTCACTGAAAATTGTTGTTTATAGCATAATTATAAAGTCACTGCATATGTTTTGTTCGTATTAAAAGTACCATTTGAGATCAAATTCAAATAACAATTTTCCACTGCGCGCAAATGCCGCTTGAAAAGCAAATTTGCATGACAAAAAAGGTAAAAAAAAGGAATAAAGAGCTCAACAATCTGAGATAACCTTTATTACTTTTAGGATCTATTATTTTACACACAAACAAAAGGAGATGTCATTTGAAATTGGGGCTAGACATAATAGATTATACAACCCTAAATATCTCCTACCACTCTAAAGTTTTAACTTTATTAACAGAAATATTTATAAATCATCATGAGAGACTAAGTGATAGATAGATAGATTACCTGTTGGGACAAGGGCTTAGAGAGCTTTTGTCTTTGTAATGCAAAGTTCAGCCTCATGCATAGCCTAATGATCAATCTTCTAGATTAAAAACATAATCATACACTTGGTGATTCAGCCAGAAGGTTCATCTAGAATTATATCAGCAGGATCACCAATCCATGGCCGGCCTTCTCTCCAGAGGAATTTTATTCTCAATTTCCCATTTGCATCCACTCCCACAACATGTCCTTTACTTGCATGTGTCTCCATTCCCCAACCCCACCGAGGTGTGACCAATCCGTTCTTTATCTTAACTCGGTCTCCAATTCCAAACGGCCTTATACGTTCCATTTCCTCGGCTTTGCAAAGCCATAGCCTGTCTAGGAAACAGAAAGATACCCATAAGTCTCCATCCTCCATCCTGTGAACCACTCCTATGCTTGAAGGGTTCACCTCTCCCCACTGGTAAGTGGGTGTTGTGATGCTCGCCTTTACCCTAACCCAATCCCCAATCTTGAGCTTTTCTTCTTTTATGGTTTCCACTTCCGCCGGGGTCTAGCAACCACGTTTTTGATCCGGCTGATGTGTATATCCGTAGTTTGCCATCTCCATCAATGGCTGCTATGGTTACTACACTCCCGTGACTATGACCTGACCACCCAAACCTAGGCTGTTTCACTGCCAGTTTGACCCGGGTTTTTTGTCCGACTGCAAGCTTCTTTGCTTTCTCCAGATGTGAAGAAGACCCTGCCCACCTTTCTTGCTCGCCACAAAACGAAACGGATGTGGTTCCGTCCCACTCGTTTCCCTCATATCCTACTCCCTGCACTACACCAACACTTGCTGGTCCAATGGACTTCCAACTAGGAACACCTTCTTTAAGTCTTACCCATTCTCCAACCTCAAACATACACTCCACTTCCAAGTCTGCTGGATCTCCTCTCCACAACCCAGGCAATCCAAAGAAAGCAACCCTTACCTCTCCATCAGCATAAACAGATGCTATGATGCCTCGTGAGTCAGACTTAGCTCCTCTCCATCCCCATCTAGGTTCTGTTAAGCCATTCTGGAAATGCACAAACTGGCCAATTTTCAAAGCTGGAATTTTCTCTAAATCTGTGTAATGAGTACTCCATCTTCCTTTTCGGAAACAACAAGCCAGTTCCAAGTAACCTGCTTCCTGTATGCTATGAACAACGGCAATATTCTCCCTTCCTACACTAAACCAGTCATAGCTTGGTCTGGTTCCTAGGCTTGGTTTTGAGCGCACCCAGTCACCGACTTCAAAACCTGAGAGCAGCTCTGCATCTCCAGGTGAGACTCTCCACAATGTCTGCCTACCTGTCACCTGCGCCTACAGGAGAACAAAAACAATTCAACCCTCGATTATGAATTACTGCTGAAAACTTAAAGCCGAGAACAGTCCAATCAATTTGTGAAGTTATCCATTGAAGAGTCTTACACTCAGAGTCCCATCCAAGTCGATTCTCATTATTTTACCAATAGTTGCTTGAGTCTCATTTGACCATCCAAGTCGTGGTTGTGTGATAGCTGGTATTATATGAATCTCTTGTTCCACATGAAAGGGTTCAACCTTCTCCACATCTGTAACTGAACATGAAAACGGCTTTCTCCTGAAACAGAAAGCTATGCCAACATCACCATCTTCGTCTAAGCTGTGGATCACACCGATACTGTTTCGAGTAATGTCTTCCCATCCATACTTCGGGGACGACACTGACGCCTTCACTCTGACCCAGTCACCAACCTGCTCGTAGTACAAAGGCTCAGTGTTAAATAATCAAAGCTCTTGAGGTCCTGCAGATCTAACAGAGATGTGTTTTAAAACCAGCGTTACCTTGAAATCATCAATCTTTTCCATGTCCGAAGGATCTGCCTGCCACGGTGCAGGTCGGTTCGGTATTTCAATTATAAGATGACCGTCATTCTCTATTTCACTAATATTGCCAACAGTGTGGTGAGTCTCACCACCCCAAGCATATCGAGGTTCAGCAACCGACCGCTTTACACATACCCGATCACCAATCTATATTACAAAGAAAAAATATTGGACTGAACTTCTGAGATGAAGTAAGAACTGTTTGTAAGAAATCTACATAATAATATATTACCCTAAAGGGAGAAACGGGTTCAACTTCCTCGGGTTCACAATGCCAGTGATTTGGAAGATAACACAAGTCCACGACGAGGCTGCTATCTGCCCTTACACAGTACACAATCCCCATACTCCCTGGGACAACAGATCCAAAACCATGTTTTGCTGAGGTCAGATTTTGACGGAAACGAACCCAGTCCCCGACTTTAAACTCTTCCACACGTTCCATTTCGGCAGGATCAGCTTTCCAGCCTCGAGAGGCTCCAGGAAAACCAACTCGCAAGATCCCATCCTCATCAACACATAAAACATGACCGACACTATCATGTGATTGGCCACGCCAACCAAACCTAAAAGATATCAATCAAACATCAAATATGGTTATGACTTCTGTAACTGAATACACCATAATCTCTAGCAGCTTATGTAGCTCCAACTTGAAAGTTTTGGCTTATTTAGAGCCGAAAGCTTAACTATCCAGGACCAGAAAGATAAACAGGACAAGCAGAAGCTGTCCTGTTTACAGGTCAGAGAAAAATTCACAGTAGAAAAAATTTACAGGCCTAGAAAATGTGCATACTAGAAGGGAAACACTCACAAACCTTGGCTCTTTGACATCTTTTCTGAGTCTTACATGCTGGCCCCTGTCCAATGGAATCAACTTAACAACTTCATTTGCCAACACACGAGCTTCACCAGAACAAAATGCGACAATCATGTCCTCGTTCTCCAGAATGGTTTGCACAAACCCAACACTCTTAGACTTAGCACCTTGCCATCCATGTACCGGTGTTGTTATGTCTCTTTTGAACTTCACCCAATCCCCCATCTCATAGCTGATAATTTAAAACCAGCGTCAGTTAACTGGGTAAAGGTGTATATCAGCAGAAAGATTTCAGAAGAAGTCCTCACATTGTAGGTGATAGATGAACTCCTCTTTTTAATAGTGCCTCCATCAGATCCTCCGATATCCATTCTCTTGGAAGGGCTTCTAATAAGTCACTTACTGTCTTGCCACTGTAATTCAATAATAATAATATAGATAAAAGGGCAATGCCAATTCAAAATGCTAACTTCTGAAGTAAATTTTGTGCGAATGGATTTCCCAACCCCTGACAGGAAACCAACATTACCCCAGTGCAATGGATATACCCTTCACTTCAACTCCTTAATATTTATAAATAGCATCAAGTTAGTGCTTGCCTGTGGTTTCTGACATTCACGGCAGCCTCAGGACTCCTAAGCATCACAACTAACCAATCAAGGTTTTCACGTATCATCTTTGCTGCATCTGCTGCTATATGGAATGCGTTGTCTCCGTCATCATCCTTATAATAATGAAACAGAAGAAAACAAGTCAACTGACAATGTAAAAGCATCACATTTTGAAAACTTGCTCTGGCTGCAAGAGGACTTCAGTAATAGTGGAACCTACAAACATCAGATGCTCAAAGTCTGCCACTACTTATGCAGAGAACCGATTTCCCGAACCATATTATTCATATCAAACACTACTTATCTATATTCAAGGAACTGATCCTGATTATACAGCACTGAGAAACCACTTGTATTTCTATCAACAATTCAACATTCGGGTTGACTAGAGATTTAAGCACTAACAGATTATTAAGCTTAGCCTATCTATGACTAAAGAATAAAATAGTATTTAAACCCCAAAACATACGTTCACACTTGAATTTGATTAGGGAAATGAAACCAGATCCCTTCCTTTAGTATGTCTATTGATATAACGACTGAAAATTTAAGTTACTGATCGAGTGAAAGTAAATCGACAAAAACTCAAGCCTCTGGATATGGTTAAGCTCAGCCTCTCCGTGTTTTGAATACTCAATGCCTTATAGTCTTGGCACTAAAGGAGATTGTCGATAACCAATACTCATAAAACCTAGGGAAGCCTGGAATATTACCTGTATATTGCAGTCCGAACCAGACTCTAGAAGTAGGCTAACACAGGCGTTCGCCCCTCTGGCCAAAGCCATATGAAGGGGAATTGTATTGTGAACATTCCGGATGTTCGCATTCACACCAGCATTGAGAATAACCTATCAATACATAGATGTATTTGGCTGTAAGACAATACAAATGAAAGATACGAGTGAAATGTATGAAATCTATCAACACTTAAGATATTTGGCACTGCATTCTACGCCTTTTTCCGTCAAAAAGTAACACTACAATTTCCGATTCACACCATATATTATTTACGTCATTAACAGGGAAAGCGTTGAGCTTGAAATTTTTTAAGAAATGTATGATGCTCCGCAAGAACCTATCTATATCCACACTGACAAAACATAATACTACTATTCCAATTTAAAACATCAGCTTTAATATGTTATTGTTAAAGAAGCATCTTACTCTCACAAGTTCCACATTGTTAGACATAGCAGCAGTATGCAACGCTGTTCGCCCATGCTGAGCATCTTGCGCAGTTGGATCTGCCCCAGCCGCAAGAAGTATCTGGACTAGCTCTCTACCTTCTGTAGCAGTAACATGATAATTGTTTTATATAACAAATAGAATAAAGACCGAGTCCAATAAATACAAATTTGACACAAAACATTTGTTAGAAATAGCAGGGAAACAGTTCAAATCACATCCTTTCTTTGTACTGTACAAAACTACAACTTGTCTTTTGGATTTCCTACACAATAAAAACAATTGGAATTGTAGCTTGAATAGGGACGACAGTAACCAGCGGGTCTAACCAATAAAGTATAAAACTTCGTAAAGGACACACAAAATACCAGATATTCACAATACAAATCTTATTCGCAAATCATGACACTGCTTAAAAAACACAAGACGCTAGACAACATAAAAATTAAAAGATGAAATTTACTAAAGAAAGATACTATGAATTCATCATTACCCTTTTCATGATCTTTTTTTATAGCGGCAGCCATACACAGAGCAGTGCCAACTGGACTTGGGATATTAATTGCCTGAGAAATTTCTTCTGGACTGGAAACTTCCACCCATATCTTGATAACAGAAACATTCCATGTTGCTACACACATATGTAACGGTCTGAAACAAACATAACAGTATAACGATCTGACGCATCAACAACAGAAACATAGGTTTACAAATGAGATATTTTTTCCTACTTAGTTATGCATTGTCCAGACAAGTGAATGTAATGGACATGTTTTAGCAGGTACAATGCTACTAATCAAGATAATTTCTAACATAAATGCAAAATAGGAGTATAAGAACTGATAACCCAGTAGTAACCAAGTAAGTCTATGGTGACGTATGCCTAGCATACAAGAGTTCAGTTCTGTACTTACGTCAGGTACTTTGCATTTGAAACGGTCATTGATCTAGATCCCCCATTTTCCAATATAACAATGGCACAGTCTGTGTATTTCTTCGCAACAGCTCGATGAAGCACAGTTTCACCTTCATCATCCACTGCATTTGGATCAGCTCCAGCTACCAGCAATTCCTATTAATAGTATCAATAAGCGGAGAGTAACCATTAACATGGTAAAAGATACAAGACTAGCCTAAGTTCCAGTATACTTCAGATAAGTGCTAGATTTGTAAACATGTGGAAGATTTGACAAAAAAAAAAGTTGAAGATTTGTGATCATGTGGTGGAAGCTTTAAAGTTACTTATAATTTCCTCGGGAGCAGAGACTTACACGCATACAATCAGGTTGGCCATGGTACGAGCACACGTGAGCAACAGATGGGCCTGATCCATCCCGCAGTCTGGACCTAACATTAGCCCCCCTTTTTATGAGAACGTGAACACATTGTGGAGATCCAGCTGCTAAAGCAAAGACAATAGGAGGATCCCCATCTTTGTCTACAATATCTACATTCGCCTCTCCATACTCCAATATAGCCTCCACAAGTTCGACACTGCCACGTCTGCAAGCTAAGTGAAGAGCAGATTGACCGTCAGCGTTTTGCGCCTCTAATAGAAATCTCACAGAGCTTCCACCACCTCCAGCTGCAGCCTTTGCTAGTATATTTCTACTCCAAAACAAAAAACAAACCAATGTAGGTGAGAAAAGGTTGTTTATAGCTAGTCAATGGAAAGTCCTAACAGATACAAACCTTACACCCTCAGAGTCTCCCTCCAGAACAACCCGATGTAGGTTGTTAAGGCTATCCTGTAAGACCCCCATGTTAGTTGGGCGAGTTTCTTCAACAACGTTTACTCCACATATTTTGGTAAACCCACTACATCAAACACGATTTATAAAATTTTTAGGCCAAAGAATATAGGCATTATGAGTTATGACACAAACAATCTTTGCCATTAACGCGAAAGGGTCTTCCTTACTGAGAAGCAATGAAAACAGGTCATCATAGAGACTTATAACTCTTACTTATCAGGGCTTGCTGAAGGGCTACGTGGTATCTCTTGTAAATGACGAAGAAATGTAGCAAGCATTGCATTAAAAGTTGGTCTTTTCGACGGTTTAAACTGAAGACATTCGCCAATCATTTTCCATAGTTCTCTAGGAATTCCCACGCCCACTATATGTTCATACTGTGGTGGTACTTTCCGGGCTTTGACAACAGCTTGAAAAATTTCTTCTCTACTAAGACCATCCCACCTGCAAAATTAAGTGATAGCTGCAGCACAATGGCAGATACAAAACATAAGTGAATTATGCAGTATGAAGAGGCTTCACATACGGAATGGAGCCAGTGCACATCTCAACCAACGTACAACCAAAACTCCATGCATCTGACTCTGGAGATACACCACTTGCACCCTCCCAAAAGTGTTTTTTCACTGGTCCCCAAGCCTCTGGCGCAGTGTAGTGTGGACTGTGTGTTATATAGTCCATGCATGGAGCGACTTTCAAGGAATCAAACTCTGGTCGAGTTTTTTGGCATGTTGGCTTCTTCAGGATGGGAGCGAGCCCATAATCAGAAATCAAAGCATTGCCACTTGCATCCAAAAGAAGATTGGAAGGTTTTATATTCATACATATAACACCTGCTGCATGGAGTTCTGCAACCCCTCGAGCAACATCAGCCCCATATCTACAGTTGTTAAATAAAGTTAACATCACAACAAGGGCAGTGAAATAATATATAGGTTGGTGACTGGAGGATTTTTCTAAGTCCAAAGTTCCGCAGATAGTAAAGACAGAGAGAGAGAGAGATGACAACTACTTCAGGCTTTCTCCTCTTAAGAGAGTGCTCACAACGTTCAAAGGTAAGGCTATCTTAGAAGTTGCCTAAAAGGTTTAAGTTGCTCTTTTCACTAAAATCTGAAAATCTGCTCACTTCATATATATATATGTATATATATATATGTATCAAAGTTTGAAACTTTATTCACATAGATGATGGTAGTAAAGCAAGAGCTTATACTTAAAGTATAAGAGAAGCAAAAGAGGAACCTTAGGATCTGCTCTAAAGTGAGTCTGCCTTCATTGCGTTGCATCTCAGACTGAACAGACCCAAAGCACCTATCCATCAAGAGATAAAGAGATCCCTCAATCTTCACAACTCCATGGAAAGTACAAACATTCCGACACCACATGGAAGCATTCCTCAAGCTCTCAAGCTGTCCCTGCATCCAATCTACATCCATATCCTCCCTCAAAGTCATCTTCTTCACCGCCACACGGTGCTTACACCTTCCCCCACCTCCTGCAACAACCCCATCCCACATCTCAACTCCACCGCTCTCTTCCCCAATCTTCCTCACAAGCTTCATCTCCGGGTGAGCTCCGAGCTCAATCACCGGACCACAAGAGCTAGAAGCATGGAATCCACTAGCGGAGCGAGCAGCATCTCCATCATCATCATCATCATCCTCGTCGTCCGTGTAATCGAAGTTGTCACCGCCTGATGCGGAGTCAATGAGAGCGAGCATAGCGAAGTTCTTCCTAAGGCCCTGGACAGAGTTCCCGACAACGGACGCGTGGCGGCAGCGGGGACAATTAAGGCTTGTGTCGGAAGAGGAAGAGAACATTTTGGACAAGCACTCTTTGCAGAAGCCGTGTCCGCATTGAAGCAAAAGAGGAACTCTTTCTTCCTCGTTGTAACGCGTGTGACACACGGAACAACAAGGCACCTTCATTCTCCTCACCATCAGAGCTCAGAAGAGAAACCCTTCAAACAAATCCTGGAGACAGGTCAATAGATCAGAGTAGTATAAAGACTGTGAAATCTCAATCACATAGAGAGAGAGAGAGAGCAACGAAGTCGATCCAGATCAAGAAGAGAAGAACAACAGATTCATGGTAGATTGATGAGAAATCAAACACGTTTGAGTTCAAACGAGAATAAGAAAAAAAATTGTAAGAAAATGTGAAAAAAATTATGTAGGATCATATGACTAATGTCTGAACAAAAAAAAATGATTTTTTTAAAAACTTTTTTTACTCCTCAGGGTGTAGTTGGTGATCTCACACTTGCTTTGGTTAGTTGGTTTTGATGGATTGGTGGTTGGGGCAGAACATGTTTTTTTTACTGTCAAAAGAAACAGTCAACCATCAGATTTTACTATGATGTTGATAGGTTTGGCTGATCAGTTTGATAGAAATGGAGGAAGAGGAGGAGAGGAGATTAAAAAAGATTAGATAGGAGGCTAAGGATAAGATTAAAGATAAGTAATATTCATTTTATAGGTTAGAACACCATTAACCTTTGCCACGTATTAGTTGGATCCGCAAACAGTGTAAGAACCAAAATAGTTTTTATGATGTTAGTAGATCTCTTAATTCCCAAAGAGATCTACTAAGAACTTGGGCTAATGGTGCTTTTAATCCCCAAAGATTTGGATTTGCTATTAATTACTTTGTTCTTTCGCGTATAAACGACATCGTTTTAGTTATGTAAAATTGTTTTGCTATTAATTACTTTGTTCTTTCGCGTATAAACGACATCGTTTTAGTTATGTAAAATTGTTTTGCCAATAGAAGCCCAATAGACTTATTACATTGATATCAATTTTATCGAGTTAAGCCCAACAAACGAAGAACACAAAAGAAGCTAATGTTTTGGAATTGATTGAAACCACTTAAATCCATTCTGAGATCCAATCAAAAGATCACAAACTTTATTAACTTTGGCATCGTTCAAAGATAGAAAAATAAGAACTTGATAGATTGTGTTTGTTAAAACTGAAAACACACAAAAACTCAAATATAGAATTCAACTAAGCGGAAGAGAAAATCGATCTACAAATCGAAAATATATATTATAACAAAATTAACATAACCAGAAATACCATTTGGACGAATTGAGAACTTGCTTCTGAAAATAATAAGACATAATTAAATGCATTGTTCTTTCATTCCGAAAATAGTTATGCAAAAGACATAGTTAAAATATAAAAAGTTTTAATACAATAAAAAATATTGATAGTTGACCATTTTTATCTTCAACTTTCTTCTCCATTATCTTTATCTCTTTGCTACTAAACTTCTTCATCTCGCAATTTGTAAATTGTGTGTATACATTAGATAACATCACAGTTTATATTACAAAGTTCATTGATCCTTCTTGGTTAATGGAATCCTTAGCAGTTATTGCCGGAAAATATTTGTGGACTTATGATCTATGAAAAACAACAAAATGGGCCTTCGTTTAGAGCAAAAGTGGGCTTCCGTCAACATTTATATGGGTTTGGGTCAACCTATACGTGTGATCACCATGGATGCTTTTGATTCATGTGATCACTTATGATTTGTGATACTGGATGCTGCTTGCAGTGATCATCAAACATATGTATAGCAAACTCCGAGTCTGTAATAGTCTTTAGTGTCTTCCCATTTTAGTTCACAAGAACAAAAACTTGGAAAGTGCTTCACTTTTGGTTTTATAGAAAGTTACCAAAAAATTATTCCTAATTGTACTAAATGGTTTCTTAAACACTCCAATAACTTTATGCTCACGTATGATTATTCTCCATTAAGCACATTATTCCCCTAATAAAATAATTTTTGTTGAGAAATAACTTAGCGTACTTCTGAAAAGAAAAATTGTCACAAAAATTTAAAAAATGTCTAAAACTAAATTTTATTAAATTTTATTAAATAATACAAATATACATTTATATTTATTGGATTAACTAATTTATATTTATGATTTAAAATTACGAAGTGAGTTTTAAGAAGCGATATCTAAAATTAAAACAAAAAAAAATAAAATCAAAATTTTCTAAATAAAAAAAAATGATTTCAGTTATTTTTATTAAAAAAAATTCTAAGAGACTTGACTTTATTTGTTTTGTTGTTATTATTTTCTCCCGCTTTATACTCTCTCCTTCATCACTTTCGTCTCAAAACAAAACCCTAATCATAAAACTCCAAACTTTGTCCAGAGAGAGAGAGCAATGGCACCCATTGATCCACACTCATTCACTGATTCCTCTCACCCTCTCACAACCCACGTCTCACTCTCCCTCTACCTCGACTTCTCCACCTCCACCATCCACGCCTCCGCTCTCCTCACCCTCTCCTCCCCCTTCTCCGGCAACCTCTCCCTCGACTCCCGCTCCCTCTCCCTCACCACCATCCTCGACCCCCTAACCCTCTCCCCTCTCCCTTTCTCCGTCTCCCCTACCCCAGATCCTATCCTCGGCACCCATATCGTCGTCGTCCTCTCCGGTCAATCTCGCCTCCTCCTCGTCTACTCCACTTCCCCTTCCGCCTCCGCTCTCCAATGGCTTTCCCCTCCTCAAACCTTCTCCAAATCCCATCCTTACGTCTACACGCAGTGCCAAGCCGTCCACGCCAGATCCATCTTCCCTTGTCAAGACACCCCCGCCGCGAGGATCCGTTACGACGTCGTTATGAACGTCCCTAGCTCTCTCTCCGCCGTTATGTCTGCTCGTCACGTGCGTCGCAGGCTTCCCGTCCCCGAGGAGGCTAAACATCTTGATGCGTCTCTCTGGTGCTCGGAGGATAGAGTCGTTGAAGAGTTTGTAATGGAACAGCCTATCCCTCCGTATCTGTTTGCGTTCGCTGTGGGTGAGTTAGGGTTCAGGGAAGTGGGGCCCAGGACACGTGTCTACGCAGAGTCTGCTGCTGTGGAAGTTCTTGATGCTGCTGAGTTGGAGTTTGCCGGAACAGAGGAGATGATAAGGCAAGGGGAGAAGCTCTTTGGAGATTATGATTGGGAACGGTTTGATTTACTTGTGTTGCCTCCGAGTTTTCCTTATGGAGGGATGGAGAATCCAAGAATGGTGTTCTTGACTCCCACTGTGATCAAAGGTGACGCTAGTGGAGCTCAAGTTGTAGCTCACGAGCTTGCTCATAGCTGGACTGGGAACTTGATCACTAACATTAACAACGAACACTTCTGGTTGAATGAGGTATGTGTTCTTGATCACAATACCTTAAAGTTGATGACTTTGTTGATGGGTAAGAGTTTATGTGGCTGTAGGGGTTTACAACTTACGCAGAGAGGAGAATTGTGGAGGTTGTTCAAGGGGTGGATATAGCTACTTTGAACATGGGGATTGGTTGGAGAGGTTTAAAGGATGAGATGGAACGTTTTAAAGACAACTTGGAGTGCACTAAGCTCAAGAACAATCAAAAAGGTGTTGATCCAGATGATGTTTATTCTCAGGTCCCATATGAGAAAGGATTCCAGTTTGTGTTGAGGATTGAACGTCAGGTTAGTTTCGAGTAGCCGAGTTGATCGATCCACTTTGGTGTTTCTCTTTATGTAATGTTACCATAGCACTGGAAAACTTTCAGGTTGGAAGGACTGCTTTTGACGAGTTCCTGAAGAAGTACATTGCTACTTTCAAGTTCAAGTCGATTGATACAGATACATTTCTTGATTTCCTGAAAGCTAACATCCCTGGTATAGAGAAAGAGATCAATCTACAGCTGTGGACTGAGGGCGTTGGTATACCGGAAGATGCATATGAACCGGTCTCAAACATCTACACAAAGATCATATCGCTAGCGGAAGAGTTTAAGCAAGGGAAGATGCCAAGTGAGGATGAGGTTGCTGAGTGGAAAGGTCAGGAATGGGAGCTGTACTTGGAGAATCTTCCTAAATCATGTGAACCTTCTCAGGTACTTTCTGTGCATTACTATAAGATAATGTGAAGCTGTTTGTTGCATTTGAGGAGAGAAAGAGATTCAGCCAATGTGCATTAGTAAGTCCACAACAGCCTAAATAAGAGTCAGTTAGCTCAATAGTTAGTCTTGGACTTGCGAACAAGTAGGAGGTATTGGGAGATTGAATATCAGGAATCAGGTTCTAAACCTATGACTAACTCCCAGTGTGCTTATTGGTGAATCAATCAGGTCATGGCCTTGGACAAGAGGTACAGACTAGCAGAATCAAAGGACTACGAAGTGAAGGTGTCGTTTCTGCAACTAGCAATCTCATCCAAGTGCAGAGAATACCATGGGGAAGTGGCGAAAACACTAAAAACAGTGGGAAGGATGAAGTACCTGCGTCCACTCTTTAATGCTCTTGCACAGGCTGGTGGAACTGAAGAGAAGCAGCTGGCTAAACAGGTGTTTGCAGAAGCACGAGACACTTACCACCCCATAGCTCAGGGAGTAGTCGAGTCTATCCTCTCTAAGTACATCTAAAACAAAACCACATCTCATGCATAGCTTGAGAGCAAGAGTAGTAGTACTCCAAAAAAAACAACATTTTAATAAAACCCAATGACTGTAATAACAATTGGTTTGCTTGAGTCATAAACAAGAAAGTTAATTGCTTTGAGTACAACTATTATGCATTATTACTCTCATCTTCAAGCTTCTTGACGTAAGCCTTAAGCACCATGATAACCTCAATGGCTGGTGCTTGTAAAGTGGAGACAAGATTAATCGCCGGACTTTGCAGAGCTCCGAGCATCTTAGCGTAAATCTCAGCTCGTGTAGGCATTGTCTCGAGAGCTTTGAAATTATCAGGAGCGTAGAACTTACCTTCGAAGACAGCACCAGCAAAGTCATTGTCTTCGAGTTTGCGTTCCTTCTGGAAACTCCGGTAAGGTTTGATGGCGGAAGGGATTTCATCTGTCTGAACAAAGAGCCAAGCGTTCATGCCTTTCATACAAGGCTTGAGAGCTTCCCATTTGGTGCCTTCGATGGCCTTGAAGACTAGAGTGTTCTTGGCGACGACTAGCTTTGTGGTGTCCGGGAGAGTTCTACGAAGGTCTTGGAACTGCTTGACGGTGAGGCCTTTGTAGTTTATGGCGGCGAGGAGGTGGCAGTTCTCGAGATGGGACTTGACTGTCTCGACGGTTTCTTCCTTCTTGGAGCGTGACACGGCGGATCTGATGACAGGGAGACGAGGGTAGTTTGGGGATTTTGAGGTTTTGGGGGTTAGGGTTAAGGCTCGGTTGTGGCAGAGAGGAGATAAGGAAGAGGAGAATGAGAGAAGAGCGACTTCCATTTTTGCTCGCTCGGAGAAGATAGAGTACAACTGTGTCTGGGGTTGAGGAAGGAG
>CAJHQQ010002460.1:0-64314 GCA_905132885.1 Moricandia moricandioides
CATACGTTATCAGACCACTTAGCTGGTCCAAGAGGGCGTCAGAGAGTACGAGAATGAGGATGAACAACTTAGAAAAGAACAAGGTAAGAAACCTGCAGTATCTCATGATGAGAAGTCTGATTCGAAGAAGACAGAGTTGAAAGAAGTTAGGAGGTCGAACATCAGATGTAAAACTGCTGATTGACATCCAAAAGAAGGCCAAGGGAAAGAAGAAAAAAGACCAAACCCATGCTCCAGAGGAACAACCCAATAAAGAAAAAAAATATGCAAGAAAATCAAAAACTTCGTCAGGAGTAGATACTCCGACTCCTAGCTCGTCAGCTTTAGCAAGAGAGTCATCAGCAAAACCTTTAAAAATTTGGCAAATGCTGATCTTGTGACATCTCAAAGGTTTGAGGTCTTTTCAACTTGTGAAATTATTGTTGAGCATCTAGTTGATTTAGAGGCAGAAGATAGATGGAGTCACCTTGAAATACTCAAAAAAAGATTGTGACAGGTCTTGTAGGGTACATCCTAGAAGCCATTAGAGAGTTCTATGCAGGGATACCTAGTGAACTAACAAGAGCTTCCAAGGAAAAAGTGGAAATGCTAGTCCAAAACCTCAAGTTTTCTCTTGCTGTGATCAATCAGTATATGATTCTCGCCCACTGACAGAGGATAAGATAGAAGCTGATGAAACGCTTGATGCGCTCTCCAGTTGATGAGGTGGCAGACTTCTTGATAGAGGGAACACTAAGTATGAAGGCACTGGCAACTCAACCTCTATAACAATGCAAAGCGCTTTGGTCACCTTAGGTCCATACAACTGTCTCCCTTCTTCTCACAAGAACCATGTCCCAGTTGAGAGGGCCTGAATGATCTACAAGATGTACCATGGGGTTCGAGTTGATGTGGGGGAGATGATCTACACTCAATTGTCATACTCCAAAAAGAAGGTAGGCAGAAAGACACAATGTGGTTGGCATTCCCTCTGATCATCTATGGGATTCTCCAAAGTCAGCAGTAGTTTAAGAGGAAGCAGAAGGAGAAGCAGGTTTCAATGGTTCACAAAAAGGATGCACAACTTGGTGAAGAATACCTCTCCAAGAAGGAGGCAGAGCGTGACACTAAGCAAGAGGCTGAAAAATAGGCTCAGAAGAAGGGAAAGTCTGCCTCTACGACTGTATCAAAATCAACTTCAAGGAAGTTCCAGCTCATTCAATTGTGAATGATTGCTACCCAAGGGGAATCCATCGATGCATAAGAAGCTCAGACTGATCTTGAAGAAGCTGTGAATGCCATTCAACATAGTGGAATAGGAGTGGAGACTCGTATAACTGTGGTAACACAATTGCTCGAATGATGAATCCAAATACGACTTCTGTCTGATTCATATTACGTTAAGATCTTTGATGTTTTTAATTTTTTATGTACTCAAGCAAGGGGAGAGGAGAATTCACAAAGGTCAGCTGGAGATGGGAACTAAGGAACTTAGTTTATGGGGAAGAAAACTATGTGTTTTTTTTTCTAATGTAGGCCATAAGGTTTTGGGGGAAAGATAGAAGAAGAACTCGTTTTTGTTCTTTGTTTTGGTTATGAATTCCTCTCTAGCTCAAAGACCCGTATGTCTTGAACAATTTGGCATTTATAATGCATGTACTTTCTTTATTTTTGTGGATATATGTTTCTGTAAGCGGATCTATGTTGGGGAGCATAAAAAACAAAAAGGGGGAGACATAAAATGCAAAGATCAGGTGGACATCCTGAATCAGTTACAAGTACGGCAGGATCTGCTACAGTGAATATGCATGTGAAATGATCAAGTAAAGTGGAGATGAAGACTTGAAGACTGGATTGGTGATCATGTCAGAGTTAATGTTGTGATCACTTGGAAAGCAAGAGTGTAGAAATTCACCTTGGAGAAGGGAGATCTCGTCTTGAAATTTTCATAAATACTTAAGAGAAGTTTTAGGAAACTTATCATCCTTGGAGATTTAGGAAATATCTTTTGGGAGGCTAGCTGAGCTGATTGGGTATTGGGTATAAATAGTCATGCTCAAATAGTGTATTAGGATTATCACCAAAATTGTATTCTTAGCATAAGTGTGGGTTTCAAAAATTTGTAAGTGAATTAAAAAAAGATCTAAAGAGAGAGGTTCAAAGTTTTTGTATTCGACCTTAGGACGTGTGAGGCTAGAGAAACAAGTCAAAGATGTATGATCTTGTCGAGGTCATGTATAAAGGGAGACTTGTCAGTTCGCTTTAAAGGAATATTAATAAATACACATATCTTTGTAGAGATATTCTCTAAAATATTTTTTTGTTACAGTTTTTTCTATATTCTTGCATTTACACTCACTGATCACTCTCTAAGAGATTGATTTAACTACGATCATATTAATAGTTTTATCTCTTGTTTTTGCGACGAGTGTGCAGCTTCAATGTGAGAACTCATTCTTCATTGAAATTTGCTTGTTACCATATCTTTGTATGGTGATTTCATATCATTCTAGGTATATTCTTATGAAAGTTTTGAAGGGGTTGGTGGGATACCAGAAACAAACATAGCTTCATTTATGAGAACGATTAGTTGAAATTGATGAGGTATCGGGAATTCCCTTACAGTTCGTGGTCTAGTGAGTATGCATCAGAAGCATTGTCCATGGGTATTATTTCAGAGACGAAAAATAAAAATCCGAGGTTGCAAAACATAAAAGCTGATTTAGGTTCCAGCCCTCTGTTTACTATTGATCTACGTGGTCAGAAGAGAGGTTTAGCCTTGTTTTCAAGAATGACTTTTAGATTAATTTTATTTTTGAATAATAGAATAACAGAGCAGTCATTTGCGGAATAAAAGTATATGGTAATTTGTTTGCGGTGACCAGTTTTAGAACACAAAGAATAGGTGTGGGAATTTCTTACACATTTTCCACTTCAAGAGATGGGCATGGTTCATGATAGGCGATTTTAATGTGATCATGTGACACCATTAAAAGGAAGGTGGAAGGAAGCAATCATATAGCTCTTTCTTACCTTTCAATCAGATAGTGAGTGATTGTGGAATGATGGAATTTCCTTGTTCTATAAACACATGTCTGATGTCGTCTAGACCGGGCTCAAGGTAACAAAAAACTGGCACAAAATTTTCAATATTTGATAGTTCAGTACTTACGTATATGGGAATCAGATCATTGGCCAATCCTGGCTAGTAATCTTGTAAGTCTGACTAGAGCTTAAAAAAGCAAATTTGATAAGATATGGTTAGATAGCAAGGATATCAGACGAGTGATCTTATAGGGATGGAACTCTCCAAATGTTCCGGCTGGAGAAAATATCATGGAACGTATCTCAAATTGTCAAAAATTACTGAGTCAATAGAGAAGAGAGAATGACAATAATTCGGTAAAACATGTTGAGGAACATAAAGAGAAGGTTTAAAGTGTGTGCATGAGTGATGAGACATCAATAGAGGAAATAGCAATAATGTTACAAAAAAATTGACTCTCTGAAGGCAGAAGAAAATGTTTTAGAAACAAAAGAGTAGGGTGTTTTGGCTGCGAGAGAGGGATGAAACTTGAAATATTATCATTCAATTACTAAACAGTGAAGAGTAGGAAATATAATCATAACTTCGACGAATGAATTGGTACACTTGTTGAGATAGAAGAATGATTGGTAGTCGTTGTTACTAGTTATTTAAGGAAAGTCTTTGATACCTAAAATCCTACTTAGGTTTGTGAAGCATTGTCAAATGTTACCTGGAATATTGCTTAAAAGTGAACGAAGATCTTATAGTCCCTGTGATTGAATAGGAGTATAAGCTTGCTTGTTTGCGATGCATCCTGAAAGGCTCGAGGACCTGATGACATGAGAACTCTTTCTATCATAATTTTTTGGATATATTAAATTGTGATTGGATTATTATGGTCAATGAATTCCTTTTCGAGGATATCATGGCTCAAGGGCTGATGGTAGAAATATTTTTCGTATGTTTCACCCAGTGTGGGTCGCCAATTGTCGTTGGAGAAGCACCACCACAGAGTCTGTCACTTGTGTGTTGTTGCTTTTTGTTCATTGTTATCTAATTTTGTTCTTCATATGATGTAATCCTAAGCTTTAAAAGGATCACAAATCTCTTGAATCATAGTGATGGACGATCCAAAAAGAGGGGTGGTTCTTCGAATCGATCTAATCGATTATAAAACCGGCTGGGTGGAAGTGATGATGATGATACTGGACAGAAATGTTTGCTTACTGATTCCAAAATCAACAACAAATAAGATCACTTGATCCAAAAGTATACTAACTTGCAAATCAAAGAGCCTAGTGAATCCACAAAAGATTATATGATCAAAATCACACAATGACTCAAAGACTTTGGAGAAAAGAAACTGAAACTTTTACTAGTTCTTGGGTATAAAACTTGTGCCTTACATGATATTCTTGTATCTTGAAAACTTTGGGGAGATTCTAAGAGCCTTTAGGATCTTCTTTTTTATATAAAAAATCTCCAAATGATTTGCAAAACATAAGGAATAGAGCCGTTGGGATTTAAAGCAAATCGGTTCCAAAAATGGCAAGTTGAGATGGTGAAGAATCTGACTAATCCATTGAGTTTTTGTGCATCGTAGCAACTCTCCAAGTGGTCTTAGATGTAATTAATTATCTCCAGGTTTCCACACGTGAGTTTTAGTTGCACACTCCTTAAGAAAAGAATTACTTTCCTTTAACAAAACTATTTTGGATGCAGTGTAGGTAACCTGATTTGTAAATGGCATATCTCCTAAACCATTACTACTTTTGGTATGAAAAAATTCTCCGCGTGCTCTGATTGATTTGAGAATCTATAGCAAGTGGTTTCACGGTCAAATTCCTCATGGTTGCAAAGATATACTGCTTTGATTGCACCTATGTTGCTGCTGCTCCAGTGTAGCTTGTATGGTTGATCTTATGAGTTGGTGGTCCAGCTACTCAGTTGAGGTCCTCATCATTCCCTCCCTCTTCAAAAGTTTTTTTCCTAAGAACAAATTTACCTTGGTATATGGACGTTTTGTGATGCATTTTCCACCTGGTGGTTTTCTTTGATCAGTAAGGAAGCTATGACCCCTTTCCATGGTAGGTCAATGATTTCTCCTGGCAAGAGTGTGGTCTCCTTTGTGAAATCTCCTATTTCACTCTTGATTTCTCCGTTGACCACTCCTTGGGTGTAAGGTTGTGAGATGTGTTATGGATGCTTCTCCACTGTACGTATACCTTTGCCAAGCTCTTCTGGGCATATCAAGTATTTTATCACGTACTTTGAGTCATGATAAACAGACTGAATCAAGTGATCACTTACATTGGTTTGATCTGAAGTTGTAGCAATTTTTACCACATCTTCTTTATGTTTTTCTTAATCCTTGTTTACTCTTAATGTTCGTGTTTCTTCCTTGGCACTTAAAGAAAATATCAAGTGCATTATACTTGAATTTGAATCATTAAAAACATAATGTATAAAAATATGACTATGTAAGAAATTATTCTAATAATGAAGAAGTTCATAATTCTTACATGCTATAGTACCTTGCATTGCTTCAGCTTTGGTATTTTTCATCTTTAAAGCATGATTAGCTGGGAAAGTCTCTAGGGTATATTTCTCAAACTCTTCAGGTTGGTGAGCTTCTGGATGTGGCTCGTCCTTACCTAGACCCTCATCAACATTCTAGACAATGTGCAAGTGCATCATACCATTATTTTGATAAGTAGGATTAATCACATTAAGTTCAGAAATCACCTTATCATTAGTTGGGAATTGAAAATTTTCAAGTGTGGGACTTGCTTGCGCAGTAAGGTTGGGTTCTTGTTCCTTGATTTCCATATTAGTACATGAAATTTTTTCAGCTTTCTGGGCACTAGACAAGTGAGTTAAGACAGTCATGGAATTACTCGAAACATAATTAAGTCTTAGTTGATAAGATCATCAATATGTTTATCCATTCTAGTAAAGAAATCATCCATTCTATAAAGGAATCACTTACCACCAAATTAGTTTCCTTTTCTTCAGGTAGTACTAACTTCACAACTTGCTTTGTGGGGAAATATTTTGCGAGATGACACTGGCCTTGACACCTATAACAAATAACCTCATGTGGTTTTAAAGAGTTAAAGTACTCACCTTGGTTTCGTTTGGCTTGAGGTGTATGCACTAGTTTTGAGCTTTAACTCTGGTTTGTTGGGTGCAAGACTTGGAGCCGTACTATTCTCTTTGTAGAAACCTTTTGAGCGTGTTGTGTAAGGCTGTGAGGTGCAAACATATCCCTCATGAACCCTTTGAATTGTTCTCAAGTGCGTATAGGAGGCTCCTGAAATTGTTCCCTAAACTTCTCTTCTCCGTTCCAATACCTTTGAGCCTTTTCAGTGAGCTGTCTGAGACCATAGGACAAGTATTCTCCCTTTGGAATGGAGTTGCACTTGAAGTACCTTTATGTGTCCTCTTCCCACTGAAAATAGTTTCTAGGGTCTTCACTTCTTCCTGAAAACTTATACAAACGAAACTGATCATGTGAATCATAGTGGAAATTTAAAGTTAACCCATGCTCATGTAGCTGTTTCGGTTTCAGTTTCACCAAAGGTTTTGGACAGGTTCTTGGGGGTAATCTCCTCTTCTCAAAATGTTCATACGTCAGATCTTTAACATATGCCCAATATGGGGTTGGTTCCTTGAAGTAGCTGCGACATTCTAATTCTATGGACAGCTTCTTATGTTTAGTAACTTTGTTATTAATTTTAATAATTTTTATTCTAATAATTTCTCATGTCTTCTTCCCATCTAGAGTAGTTCTCTTTTCCTTAAAAAAAGTACAAGTATTTTATTTAAAACTTTTGGATTATTGTCATAAAATTTATCTTTAAATTTTATCCAAGGTTCAGGATAGCTCTTGTTGATGAAATGGCTCTCGTAGTGGTCTGGTGGCTTGGGATCAAGCTCTCCACGAAATGGGTCTTCCTAATATCCATCTTCAGTCCATGACTCTCTACACTGTTCATTTTCCTCATAGCAGTCTCCATAGCTTTGTTCTTACCATGAGTATTTCGGGTCTTCTGCCCCAATCAACTTCAGAAGTATTGTACACATCAGCTTCTTCTTCAGTTGCCATTGTAGCTATTCGAGAGATTTTGTTCTTTGCATAAGATAATGAAGAAGATGTATCAAGATATGGTAAGAAGAATAAACAAAATTATGGCTAACGAAATATTCTCTCTTTTTTAACCTTTGTTTTATTAAAAAAATAACTAATGAAATGTTATGAATCATTTGATGTGGATGCAATAACCATGAGGATTAGACCGAACCAAATTCGACCAAGGGATAAGATGGGTCCGACCAAAAGGAATCATACTCGACCGAAAGGAATATTCCATCGACCATGAGTGGATAAGGACTAACCAAGACTTTCATTTTCCTTGTTTGATAATGTTTACATTTTCCATGTTTATCTAGGAATATTATCTTTCCATTTATCTAATGACGGTCTATTGTAACTCCCTATATATAAAGGGCACCATCGATTATGAATGAATAAGAATCATAAGTTCCCCCATTCTTTTCTTAACACATTATCAGCACGATACGTCTCTCATAAACCTTAAGCTAAAACTCGAAACTTATAAACCCTAAACACCCAGCCGTCAAGAAGAAAACTAAGTCACCGGAAACAACCATCAAAATTCATCTCTCCCATCGATTCATTCTCCCTCTCCACCGCATACACCCGAGGTCATACCCGCGTACACGCACACACCCGTGAACAGCCGATACACGCACACACCCGCGATACTCACCATCCGCGATAGACCAAACCCGTGTGCACCCGAGAAAGCCCTATACACCCGATAGAGGTTTATCGGCCAACCCGAGGACACACACACACCCGATACACATTAGACAGCCGATACACAGCCGAACCAGCACCACCAGCACTCGATACACGCAGGACCACCACCCGATAAGTCACAGGACCTTCGACCAGCCCGTACGCGACCCGCGACCAATCTCGGTGGATCGTTCAACCCTACTTGAGGTTAAGGTAATCCAATCAAACCCTAATTTGTAAATTGATCATAGAACTTTGATGGGTTGCTGGATAGTTTAGGGAATCTCATCCTGACCACATAGGGTACAAGTCCATTGATTGAATTGTTTGATTGATTGATAGTCTGATTGTAAATCACATAGAAACCGGGTGTTAGGATTGTTAATCTAAAAAGCCCTAAAATAAATTAGACTTGCTAGGTTGTTAAAACCCTAATAATAAACCTAATTCAATTAGGATTGATAAAACCCTAAACCTAAATCGACCAATAACCCTAATTACGATCTAATTAGGTTTACTAGATGTAAACCAATTAGTTTTTAATTATAGAACTGAATTTGCTTGATTGTTTGTTTGATTGATGATTGTTTGAATACAAATAACATAGAAACCAATTGCTAGGTTGTTAATTTACACAAATATGAACCCTAAACCTAATAATAACCTAAATAGGTTTCCTAAACATAACTTGATTAGGTTTACTAATAAGAACTTGATTAGGTTTACCAATTATAATAGGTTTGTTAAAACCAGAAGTACATACTTACTTATTAAATGATTACTTGAATTAAGGTTATAAAACATGCATCATAATCATATTGGCCGCATGGCATACATACATATAGAAACCGATTTCTAGTATGTATTGAATGATCATAAAACCTATTGAATGAATCTAAAACATATAATGATCTAATTACAAATCTATATGAATGTAGATGTCGAAATTTGAGCCTTCAGACTATGATGCCCTAAATCTCTCTGGAGATAATTATCTTGAATGGGTAATGAACACTTCAATTGCCCTGAAGTCTAAAGGACTCTGGAAATGCATCATTGATGGCAATAATGAAATTGAAAGTGAAAAACATAGAGCCATAACAGTTATGCGCTATCATCTCACTGAGGATCTGATAAATCAATACTTACATATTAAGGATCCTTGTGATCTTTGGACAAAACTAAAGTCCAGATACACAATGGCATTATGGCGAAAAGCCATGAATGAATGGAAGATTCTCAGGTTCCAGGATTTTGAATCCGTGGACGAATATAATACTGCTCTGATGGAAATCACCTATAATCTTGAAATATGTGGTGAAGTGATAACAGATGAGGATTTACTATATAAAATGTATTCCATATTCCATCCAAAAGATCTATTGTCATAACATAAGGCTAAGGGTTTCACCACCTATAATGACCTATTGTCATACCTATTTACCAATGATCAAAGAAAGCAAAAGGTTAAAGACACCATCAGCAGATTTGAGAATCTTCAGAAAAGATACAGTGAGATGAGATTTCTTGAAGCCAATAAGGCCAGGAATGATAAGGATTCCGAGGAAGCCATATGGAAACATATGGACTGTGAGGACGGCTTATACATTGACTAAGGAAAGGAAATTTCGACATTCTGACTTCATATTTTATGTTTTATGTTTTGTTTTGATTTGCTTGTCATTTACAATTTTATAGCAATTAGTTATCTTATTTGATTTGCTTGATGATTTCTTGATTGATAAATGACAATAAAATGATAGTCAATCTAATATAGACCACGGCAACAAGGCATTGCCTAAAGAGACACAACTTTATTCACCCAATAAAAGACCCATTGAGTTATAAAGACTTGAACATGAATGGTTTCCACATTGAACCAATGGGAAAAGGAAACAAAAAGTTCCTTTCAGATTATAAGAAAATCGCCTAAAGTCTTATAAGAAAATGGTCAAGACTATACCTACATACTCTACTGATCTTGACTATGCCCAAGATCAGTATGATAAAGGCAAAAGCCATAGTGGCCTCTATACCCACGGAATTATACACTTTAAAGCATAGATTGGATTATCCATCCAAGTCCAAACTTGATGCAAATAAATATTACAAAAGGCACAAAGAGTTATCCCATAAAATCTCACGTTGTGTAACATGTGCACAAGGGAAACTCATTAGGCTCTATTGTCCCAAGTACCACGTGATTATAGTATGTCCATGAGGGGGAGTGAGGACAAACCGTGATCCATGAATATACAAAAATCACGTGTGACAAGGTCCATGACCATGGTAAGACTTAGGCGAATTTTTTCAAATACAAAGGCCACTACCTAATGCTTTATGACACATGAATTTACATGTTTAAGATTAATATGCTTCAGGCCGTATAAGTGAGCATAGATATTCTCATCTCAGATTAAGGGTCATAAATCAGACATATACATAAACCATCTTAAGAGAATCTGAATATACCACCACAGACATATGTGCCACTTAAGATGGAACCTCAGAAGAGGATTGAGAATGAGAATATATGTTGGATGAAAATATCTTTCTCCCATGATTTTAAAATGTCTTGAGCCAAACATGGGTGATTTAATAAGTGGCCAAGAACACAGAGTCCAAGAGATGAGTAATTTGATCATCCAACATTAAAAGGGAGAAAGTTATAACCTGGTAAAGAAAAAGAGAATGGTATTAACCATCATTGTCTTGGCAAGATCCTCGGACTAGAAAATATGATTTAAGACGTCTAAAGAATATGATGCCAGACACATTGACCCGAAAAGAAAAGAATGACTAAGTCATACCAGCTTGCACCAATGAATTTGTTGTCCTAGAAGAGACACAATCAAGTTGCTACAGAGTCTATATAAAGATAGACCAATATGTTCCATAAGATAAAGGAACCTCGGAAGGAAAGATAAAGGTGCATAAAATGATAAATTCCTGAGGTCATAAAGGAAACCATCCAAGACATAGAAAATGGTCGACCAAAATATAAGATACCATACAATTGAATTTGGGACGCCAAACTCCATGGTACTTAAGGTGATTTGGGACGCCAAACACCAAGGTATTAAAGGTCATAAGATTGCAATCAACTATGTTATGTCTGGAATACAATGGAACGCATAAAAGGGTATCGATACCAATGATATATTTACATAGCGCATACAAGGTAGCACTTGAATATAAAATATAAAGCGAGGATCATGAACCCACGTGTGAGTACTCATACATATAAAGGATAAAAGAAAACGTGGGGTTTAACTAAGATTTAAAGAACCTATAGAAAAGATGGACGTATTGGCCATATAATGTCATCTGATAAACCAGTGGATAAATGGGTCTTGTGAGATAAAAGAAATCGTGAGATATAGGATATGACCATATGATCTAAGGTATTCATATTCCTACTTAAAAGCATTTAAAGAATGGCTTGATTACACAAGGATACTCACAGATACCAAGGAACAAATTAAAAGGAGATATACTCCTATGTGGTGGATGCTACTACAATTCGAAATTGATAATGTCTGGAAAGAAATGATGATGTAGTAAGCAGTATATTAATCACTGGATAAAGATAATAAAGGTACCATAAAAATGAGAAAAGAAATTCTCAAAGAACAGCTTTGTTCCTTAGCTGGTTATGGACTGATGCAAAGCAGCTGCATATAATATGGTCGACTGAATAATACTAAGTAAAGGAGTTCTATAAGAACAATCCAAAACAGTCCATATATTTATATAAAAGAAATTCCTTGTGTTTATAATAAACCAACTTAAAGAAAAGTTGATTGGTTTCAAAACGATATAACTTATCGATTGATTATGATCATAATATTTGGATCATAAGTTTATGTACTATATGGTGGGTTTATAATTCAGTACATATTAGAAAGAATTATAAGATGGTCATAAAGATATTGGATCCATCAGACTTGGTCTAATTTAAACGGATGTGAAAGTGAATCCGACCATGAATGCCGACCATAACAAGCCATAATGGTCGTGGTCGAGGATAGTAGCATGGTCGTGGTTGACCAAACGGTCATACTAACAGAATTACTCAAGGTCCCTATAGCCAAGTTGATTACGGCCAGGGAAACCTATATGGCTGACCATGTGACCAAATGAATTAAGGTCAGAGAAACCAAACACGGTTGATCATTCAGCCACAAGTATGCATACGGGCAAGAAACATGTACGACCAAGATAGTATGGTCGAGGTACGGTTGATCAAATGGCAAATGGTTGATTAATTATGAAAGGCCATACGACCATACAAGACCATATCGGTCGAAGAAAGAAATAGAATATAGTCGTGGATAAGTAAGGAGGTCGTGGTGTATACACTGAACCACAAGACCCGACCACAAATGCTAAAGTCGTTGGCCATAGGTGCCATATGGGCGACCATTAATTCAAAACGTGCATAATGCCAAAATGGCTGAACATATCTATATCAAATGGATATATTGATCACAACCATGATCCATCAGCATGCATATCAGTATGCTAAATTTAAAATATAGCTGATGATGAAGAAAGGTAAATAAAGGTTCTAAGGAACTAATGGTAACCATAAATATATACTTCGTTATTTATTATAAAAGGAACGAAAGATTTAAGTTCGTTTTATACTAACCAAACTAACCAACCCAAAGAGGGGTAAATTGGTTTTGCAGATGCAAGGTTTTTTTTTATCTAATCATAAACAGGTTATGAATTTACTAATGGAGGTACTGCAGCCTCGTGGAGGTCAATGAAACAAACCAAGGCCGCATATCATTCAACAATTTGGAAATATGGCACCGATGAATCAAGTAGACAATCCGGTCGATGAATCAAAGCATTACGGTCGATGGCGATTTAACCAAGGATCGACCATCACCTATAAAGACGATGCAACTTACATAGCTCATCTGAAAGAGATAGTGCAATCCGTGAAGGTTATTAGTCAAAGACAAAGGATCAACATATCCGACCATATTGAGGAGTAGACAACAACAAAGGAGTAAAAGAAGTGCAAGAACGGTCAAGTGATAAGCTCAACCGATTTATTTTAATCAACCTCTACGTTCTGAAGCTAATATACAAGATAGGATTGAAATATATATAGTGGTGCATTCATCAGGGGGAGTAATACGGTTGCACTCTTTTTCCTAACTATGGTTTTATCCCAAAAGGGTTTTACTGGTTAGGTTTTAATGAGGCAACACACCAAACGTATTATGAGTTCTATATGGTTATAACATCCAAGGGGGAGTGTTATGAATCATTCGATGTGGATGCAATAACCATGAGGATTAGACCGAACCAGATTCGACCAAGGGATAAGATGGGTCCGACCAAAAGGAATCATACTCGACCGAAAGGAATATTCCATCGACCATGAGTGGATAAGGACTAACCAAGACTTTCATTTTCCTTGTTTGATAATGTTTACATTTTCCATGTTTATCTAGGAATATTATCTTTCCATTTATCTAATGACGGTCTATTGTAACTCCCTATATATAAAGGGCACCATCGATTATGAATGAATAAGAATCATAAGTTCCCCCATTCTTTTCTTAACATGAAATATATTTTCTCTTTTTTTCTTTGGTTTGAAGAATATGGTAAACTAAAAGACAGACAACGTGGGTAAGGATCAAAAATGCAAAAGGAAATATTAGATTGCTTGACTAAATTTTTGGAAAACTTTTGAAATGAGAAACCGATTTAGAAAGCTAGATTTTGGCCAGTAAAGAGAAACACTTTTTTTTCAAAATAGATTGGATCTAAGACAAAAGTAAACTCGACAGGAATGAAACGAAGATATACTCATCATCAGATCTACTCATTTTCCAGATCAGTCTCCATATCTACTCATTTTCCATATCAGTCTCCAGATCTAGGTGAGGTGGTCATGAAACCAGTTTCGTTTCTTGATCTTCTATATTCCTTGATGATGTATTAGGTTGGGTTAGCTTTTTTGATGTTAGGTTGTTAGCTTGTTCAATGCAAACTCTATCAAATAAAATTCTACGAAATATTCTTGCCAAGAGAGGTCAAATTATAATATTTAGGGATCGAACCCTTATGGAGCGTGGGCACACAATAAACTCAATACAGTCGCGATTAATCTAGGTAAATAGATTAATAAGCAGTAAATAAACTACAGCAAATAATTGATTGATTGGTAAGTAAACAATAATACTAAATATCTAGCTCTAGGGTTTCAGGAAAGTGGATTGTAGAGGATAGAAGCTAAGGGTATTAATCATAGAACTCGATATCTAATGTAAAAGACGACTTGCTCTCGCTGCAAGTCTAATCTATTGACTAAGTCCGATGTCTCAGCTCTCGCTTGTTGACACGGAATGACTGTCGATCGGTCATAATGATCATGTGTCGATCGATGGTCTCTTGAGTCAAGCTTTATGACCTAATTCGATAAGTTCACTAAATTAACTAAATCAACTCTCGTTTGTTTCTAGCAATCTAACTCAATAGGATTAATTCTGGTAGTAGGTCATGTTCTCGCTTGCGCCTAACTATCCTATGATCAGGGTTCTAGTTAGCTACTCTAGAACACAAGCAATAAACACAATTTTGTTGATATACCTAATAATCACCCTAGCAATTTTATTGTTTGGCTAATCCATCAATACCATTAATAAACCCGAAACCTAACAAGATATCTACTCAAACATGATTTTTGTCACAGAAATCATAGATGAATAGAATAGATATAATATAAAACCAAAGGACTTCCAGGAGGACTCTGAAGGAGTTCCTCCCTTCTCTCCTAACCCTATAAAAATGAACAAAAGAAATCTTGCTTAGCGTAGCCATCAACAATAGCTTAGAAAACATATAAATATGGTCTTAGGTCGTTCATGGGTATATTGGTAATTTTTGATGGCTTATGGGCTTAAGTCGGCCATAAAACAAGTTGGGCCTGTATTTTGGGATGACCTTCGAACGACACTAAGGCTGCGCCGTCGATCGACACTCTCCAGTTAAATGTGCATAACTTTGGTTGTAGGATCCTGGTTTACCTCAAACCAGTGGCATTTGAAATATGACTCAAATCCCTATCTTCTGTCATAATATAAGCTCAATCGCATCAGAAAGGAAGAAGGATCGACCCGAAACAGAAAGTTAACGGTGGATGATGATGAACAAAAAAGTTAGGTTTGGGAAGTAATTTTGGCAGTTGATTGAGAAACCAAATATCTTATTTCCAAGTTATTAAAGGATGGTACTTCATGAATGCATCACCCTAGAACTGATTAGATCGTAGTCACCATCATATGGTTGACGCAATATTGTCTCTGCTAGATCTCCGGTTAACAAAGGAATAATCAAAAGGGTGGGATCATGATCATATATTTGAGTATGGAGTGATCTTTGGCTCTAAACCACTCGCCCGAGACCAGCAAACAGAAATCAACACAACTTAGACTTTGGTCTTACAGTGGATTCTCTCATCAATGCAAATTCGCGAACATGGAATTTACAGGCAATTTGGTCTTTGGTGGATTTTAAGGATGTGAATATTATAGAAAGTATACCATTGAGCCGGATTCAGGTAGTCGATAGAGATGGATGGCAGTCTACCAATAATGGGAAATACACGGTTAAAATCTGGATATCAAGTGAAACGAGTTTATCCCGACAGAGAAAAATTTATGCTAAAGTATGGACCCACGGTCTCTCCGCTAAAGGCTTTTTGTTGACAGTACGTTTCCCACCTAAAATAAAGCACTTTATGGCAAAAGATATCATGATGTATATCGATTAAGAAAAAAAATGAGACAGAGAGGAATGCAAGGTGATATACTTTGCGCTAGATGTGGAGAAACCGAGGAATCTATAAATCATGTGTTTTTGAATGTCTACAGGGGGTTCAAGTTGGGGCACTCTCACACATCCCATCGAATCCAGATATTTTCCCTACTCAATCACTTTCCACAAACTTAGATCATTTATTTTGGAGAATTTCCTTGCATATAGAAGATCATCAATTTACATGGATCTTATTGTACATTTGGAAAGGACAAAACAACAAAGTTTTTAGAACACGTGAATGTGGATCCCAGACATATTCTCAATTTGGCAGAAACGGAATTGTTACTTTGGGCTGAGACACAAGTTTCACTCATACAAGGACCGCCCAAACTAGGACGATTAAGGAGACAACTTTACCTTTAATACCGGACAAATGGTGTTTTACGTATGGGTCATGGAAATCTCATGAAAATTACTCGAGACAAGATGGGTATAGTAGACTGGAAGGCTTTGATAGATTAATGAGGACAAGGAATACTAAGGCCACTCTATCACCCCTCCACTCGGAAACAAAGATACTAGTCTAGCCAATGGAATGCATGAGGATTTTACTGCAGTTTAGTGTTACTTTTGCATTTGGTTGTTCTCAATTGGTGAAGATGGTTTCAGAACTAGAAGAATGGCCAGTCTTGCAAATTATTTGGAAGATATCAAGATCCTAAAAAGAAGTTTCAACAGTTTAGAGCTCATTGATATATCCTAGATCCATAATTCAAGAGCGGATAGCCTCGCACAAAGTGTAAGAAGCAATTGTCATTTGTCATTCATATGGCTACATAATTATTATTTTGGTTTCCTAAGTCTTCATGAGTATGTTAATGACAAAAAAAACTATATGTTCTAAATTTTTGAGACCCCCCACCGCTTCCCCTCCCCTTCCCTCCCCCCCCAAAAAAAAAGAAAATATTTTGGCTCAAAACTCAATTTAAACTTTTGGACTTTTTTAACGTTTTTAAAAAAAATTCAAATAAAACTAGTTTATTTTTCCAGTGATACAGTTTTGGCATTACAAACATTTTTGCTAAAACTTTTAACTATCTGATAATGAAGGTATCAAGCCCATCCTAAAAGATTAAAAGCCTATAAGCTAAAAACCAAAGCCTTACCCAAATCCGACACATCATTTAGTTCTTTCTCACATATTTTTGTTCTAAATATATTTTTCAGATAGGAAAACAAAAGAAAGCAACATGCTGTGATTGATAATAGGAGAATGACAATTTTGCAGAACAGGCAGAGAGACAAACACAGATGTATGTGATGATCACTATTCAAAACTTGTTTATCTGCTAATGCTAGGAAAATGGAAGAGCTATTTTCTGTACATAGCTATCATCTCGACACAATATTTCGGAACGCAATTTCTATCACTTTCAACCTCCTTCACATTTATATTCCACTTTTCACAGACAGACCCTTCTCATGCTTCGCTTGCGCCAGACCCAGGAAGAAATCAACGAATACCTGCTCGTAATCTGGCATCTTTCCATACCCTGCAATTGAATGAAAATCCGTAAATCAATAACATTGACATTGAGCCACACAGAGTTTCATTAAAGTAAAGAACTTGCCAGGAAAATAGTTGATGTCAATGACATAAAACACATCTTGGCTCCCATGTTCTCTAATCATGTCAATGTTAAACAACCTGAGTCCCTACACACCACAAACCAGATCTTACAGTGGATAAACAGTTGTATCAGACTCTAATAAAAGCATAGATGTGCATTATACCAATCGGCTTCGTAATTCTCTCACAAGCCCTTCGAGTAATGGCTTTGGAGGTAGATCTGCAGCAACATAAACATACAGTATGTAACAAGTCCAATGCAGTGAAACTCTTTTTCTACAAGAGGAGTCGGTCCTAACCAGCAACACGAGGGTCCAAGTCTGTTCTGTCAACTGAAGCTTCAGCAGATGATACCCTTGGGAATTGAAACACGCCAGCGACTTTCTCTTTTTCAACATTGCTAACATTCGGCAGAGAAAAACGTCGGACCACCCTTATCACATCACCAACAACAAAAACCTTGAAGAGAACTCCACCTTGAGCCATAAAAGTGTGTCAAGACCGCATTGCAATACATCACAATGACATATATTAAGGTGTAATGTAAACCAGGTACCATGATTTACAAATTCTTGAAGAACCAAAGGGGGTTCTAGTTCTGCAAGCGAGAGACAGTCGTAGGCTAAGAACAACTGATGTGACTTTGCAGTTCCATCGACCAAAAAGTGGCTTTGCAACTGGACAAGTAATACAAAATTGAGTTTTAATCAGCTGTTCAAATAGTTAGCTATAAGTGAGCTGACTCCAAAGTAGATACCTAGTGGAAACTTTAGACCGGCTTTTTCAACTTCATTGGCACTAGATGTTGTATCTTGTAACACAACCATTTGTTTTGGAACACATATCATTCCTAAAAAGAAAAAAACATCATTTCATGGAAAAAATTAAGAGTATCCTACTCTAAAGAATAAACGATGATTGCAACTGTCACATAGTAGTTACCATCGCACTCTGCAAGATTCAAATCTGCAAGACCCTGGAGCATAGATTGTCGATTATATATACGCTGGATTGCACCTGGTGGATCAAGCACGGTCACTTCTGGATGCTTTTGCTGGTAATCCTACAAACACAGATGCTGTTGTCAGTTGTAGAACAGAAGATCTGATGGGACTATTCAAACATGATGACTATAGAATTTCCACAGGATGGAAGACTCTTATGAAAATCACTCAGACTGGCTAGAGAGCTCTCAGATATAAATGAAGATCTGATCCTAAACGAGGGCTTTTTCTATTGTTAAGCTAACTGCTAAGAGAGTTACAGCAGTTCTATGAAAGAAAGATATTACAGAAAAGGCAGAAAGCTTCTCGAACCTCAATAACATCATGCCACTCATTTCCCAGTAACTGCACGCAAGCAAACAATCCATTAGATTCCAAAGGGGAAAAACTTAACATTCCAACAGCTAATGATAGAAGCAAAGAACATTTTCATGCCCACAAACCTTATGCAAAACGACATCAAATGGGCCTTGTTCAGAGAGAGGCTTGTCCTGGTCAACTGAAACAAAGGATATGCCTTTCTTCCTATAAACATGAACAAGGGTTAATTTGAGCATCTTCCTTAATATAACTATTGACAGATCTTTGTTTATGAGAAAAAGAATGTGAGACAAAAAAGATTTAAAGTTTTAAAATCATAAGTCAAGCCATGAAGACATTTTGACCTCTAAGTGGAAACTAGTCCAAATGATTATATAAAGGAATATTCCCATAGAAACAAGAGATTCCACAAGCATACAAACGCAGGGAAAATCCAACCAAATACAAAAACAGTTGCATCCACAGTACAATTGACCAAAGTCACCATATAACAATCTGGGAAAATACTTGAAAAGAACTAAAGTAACGATTGTTACAACATTCTTGGAACATAAGGAAAGATGAAAATAAGAAAAGGGTATACCTAGCAAGAACTTCAAGCTTGGGTTGCAAGAAACTCTGCTTCTTCTTAGACGTCAAAGCATACCCAATAACGAGTTTCTCCTGCTGCTGTTCAGACGACGCCGTATCAAGTACCACTTCACCGTCTCCTTGAGGCACCATGTTATCTTCCTCTTCCACTCGCATACCTAATACCTCAAAACCCTCCGCAGATAACGTCGAATCAGTCCCCAAAAAAAAACTCGACCAAAATCTCGCAGTATCAATCAATTTCGATTTATAGCGAATTAAAGACAATTCCTCAAAAGAATCTTTCTTTAACGTAGTGAAGCAAAATAGCGAACGAAAACCAGGCAGAGAAAGACGATTCCGACTCTCAAATCAGATCCAGGGGAAGAAGGAAACAGAGTCAAGAAGGGGCCCAAAAGAGAAAATCAGAAGTCGACGATTTTGGAAAAAGGGTTTCTAACTTTTCTAATCAGGAGGGAATATATATAGAGAGAAGAATGAGAGATTTTAGGTGAAATGGTTTTCGTTCAGAAGCTTCTTCGAACTTTTTTTTTTTGGCGATTTTTTTGTTTTCCTCTGCGATTCTCACCGATTACCCATTACTACTGCTGGGCCTTTTATTCCACGTGGCTCAGTTTTTTTTTTTTTCATTTTGTTGTCGTCGTCCAATACTAGCGCAAGCGTACAACATCAAAATCGGATACACGTGTTTTTTTTTATAATATATCATCCTGTTACGAATTATAAAAATGTTTTGTATACGATTTTACAAACGAATTCTACCTACAGAAGTCTGATTGTATTTTGTTAAAGATGTTCTGTAAAATTTTTCATCATTAATGTGCAGAAATTGATTCGAGACTCGAAGCTCAAAACTTCCAATAAAAATAATCAATCACTAATAAAAACTTGTATATAGTTAAGATAGCCACTATTATTAAGTGTTTATTCTTAAAAGTAACAAATAGATTTTAACTCGCACGCACATCCGTGCGGATATTTTTCTATTTTATATATGTATTAGATATTATTACAAATATATAATTTTATTTTAGTGTTATATATTGTGTAAATCTATAATATTATTGTTTATATTTCTTATTCAATATTATTAATATATAGTGATTTGTTTAAAAAAAATTACTTTGTTATTAATTTTTATTACTTAGTAACATATTTTCGAGTTAGGTACAATAAAATACCCATATGAAATAATCAAATATAGAACCCTTTCATAATATGATTTTTTGCATATAATATATTTAAATTTTATTTATTTATATTATATAAAAGAAATATATTTAAGATCATTTTTCTTTACATGTTGTGTATAAAAACATATACTTTAACATATATCATTTTAGTATTTTACGGGATTTATAAGTAAAAAACTGTTTTGTTTCACTAATATAGCCTTATTTTTTTAGTAAATTTTATACATAGTAGTATCTATCATATTATTTTAGTAAATTTTATTGATATAGGATATTTTTATGGTATTAAGATTTATTTTTTAAATTAAAACTTAAAAATATTAGATTACTTTAATTTTTACAAAATATATAAATATTTTTTCGTGGTGCATTTCAAAAGGTTATTTTTTATTATCTATGATTTCATCTTTTGTAAAATTTTCAATATTATGATTTTGAGTTTAAATATTTATTTTCAAAATTTTATATTTTGCCAAGAAAACTTTTTTTGAATTTGAAACATTAAATGAATTATGAATTTTCTTTGTGACTACATCTAATATATTATTTTATAAATAAATATTTGAATTTTTGGTACTATTTTGATAAATTGTCTAAATAATTTTTTTTTTAATTAAAATAAAAATATATTTAAAATTGTATTTATCATTAATATTTTAAATGAATTACAAAAATTTATAGTTCTCTAAGAACATATTTTTAGAGCGAGAGACTGAGAGAGAGTCAGCAAATGAAACGGAAGAAGAATGAAGACACAAAATCAAGGGGGAAGCAATTATAGAGAACACTAATGATAAATGAAATGACCTCGACTCTATCTGTGGCGCAAGTGGGATACTAAAGGTTCTCGGACAAGTATTAACTGAATTCCATGGGAATCAGGCAAAACTGGACAAGAACAAAAAGAAATAGAATTTACCAGAGAAAGATCATTTGCAGCAGAGGATTCCAGAGGTTGTCGAACTAACTAGCATCAGGAAGAGTAGAAATCAGGAACAAGAGAGGGATTTTAGCAAGACATGAAAAGGTGGAATGAAAACGACAGTGGAGGACTTTCAGCTCATGGGTGAGGAGGAGATGAACCAGATTGCGGAATAGTATGCTAGTATTGAGATAAAGATGGACGAAGACATGATAGACGAAGATGACTTCCTAGATGAAACAATGGAGGAGGATACCGTGATACTAGAAACCCATGGGGCCGTCTCCAAAGTCATTGTGGGCCACAACAGCGATGGAAGAGTTCTAGGAGAAGGTGGAAAAGAGAAAGAAAAGTTAAAAGGAGCAATCACATAAACTAGACAAGAGCTGGAACAAAGAAAGAGGATACAAAAAGATAAGCTGCTCCCACAAAACACAAACAAGAGTAGGGGAGTGAGAAGCCTAGATCCAAAAGGATTAGCAGCATCAAAGAAGCTTGCAATCAGAGGCAGAGCATCACCAAAACACAAGCTAGAAAGGCATGGGCATCTCTACTTTCAAGAGCCTTAAGATCAATGGTGGTCCCTCATATTGAGGTGTATCCTTCGGCTACAAAAGGCCGGAAATCTTCTACACTATCAGGTTTGGTGGGGTCCCAGAAACCACCCAATATTTATATATGAGTGTCATCGCCTGGAACTGTCAGGGGGCATGAGCCTACCTAGACAAAGCAACAGCTAAGGGAGTTCCACCGCTGAAAACTAATTTTCTTTTTTCTTTCATAAAAAAACAAATTTTCTTTTATGAAAGACTTTATGCAGGAGTTTGGTACAGATAAGTTTTCACCGTGGACCCTGTTGGTAAGGGCACTGGACTTGCTTTGTTTTATATAGATGCTTCTGATGTGATATAAATTTCTCTAAAGATTGAATGATTGACATTGAAGCACAAATAGAAGGACATAAAGTGTATATCATCTTTATATATGGCGATCCGGTGGTACAATACCGTGAGAATTTTTGGGAACATCTGCGTCGCATGAGTGCAAAATGACAGGAGCTTGGCTTTTATTGGGGGATTTCAATAAAATCATAAGCAACTCAAAGAACAAAGGAGTGAGAAAACGTCCACAATCCTTCTTCTTACCGTTTAAAAATATGTTGTCAGGTTGTGGGATGATAGAGTTTCTCTCTAAGGGAACCATTTCTCATGAGCAGGAAGAACGAGAGCAGGACGGGTACAATGTAGACAGGATAGAGTGGTCGGAAACGAAGATTGGCGCAACATTTTTTCCCACATGTATGTGGAGTATTGTTCTCCACGTTCATCTCTAACGAGGACACTGCTAAAGGCTGTCGGAGAGACAACTATGTAGAGCGCGACTATTTCACCATTTTTTGGTATAGACAATACATAGGGAGAGGTGAGGTGTTGCTTAAGTTAAGTGAACGCTTCCTCGCACTTCTCGTCCCAGACGAACTTTTTGTTCCAGTGTAGCAAGTCGTAGAATAGGAGGCATTTATTAGTTGATCGGGATATGAATTGATTAAGCGCTGCAATCCTACTGGTTAGGCGTTGAACATCCTTGCTATTCTTTGGGCTGGGGAGGTCGGGTATAGCGGAAATCTGTTTGGGGTTGGCCTCGATCCCCCTCTGTGTTACGATGTAGCCAAGAAATTCCCCCGACATAATGCTGATAGTCCATTTAGCCGGATTCAGTTTCATGTTGTATTCGTTGAGCCTTTTGAAGCAACCCTGCAGATGTTCTAGGTGGTCTGTCGCGTGAAACGATTTTACCAGCATATCATCGTTATACACTTCCATCGAAGTTCCCAATCTATCAGCAAACATCTAGTTCACAGTCGTTGGTAAGTTGCACCAGCATTCTTCAGGCCGAAGGGCATAACTTTGTAACAGTACGTCCCTTGATCAGTGATAAAAGCTGTCTTCTCTCGATCATCGGATGCATCATTATTTGATTGTAGCCAGAGAAAACATCCATGAAAGTACAAAGCTAGTTGTCGGTTGTCGATTTGACGAGTCTGTCGATGTAGGGGAGCGGGTAGCTATCCTTTGTGCACACCTTATTGAGGTCGGTAAAATCGGCGCAGACACGCCACTTTCCGTTCTTCTTCTTGACCACTATTGGGTTGGCCAGCCATTCTGGGTATCAGATTTCGGTGATCGAGCCGATTGAGTAGTCGTTCGACTTCTTCGTTTACTGTTTTTGACCTTTATGGACCGAGCTTTCGTCATTTCTGCCTGATTGGATTGAAAGTAGGATCTACAATTTAGCTCGTGCGTGATGATAGCTGGGTCGATATCGCGCATATCTGAAGTTGTCCAGGCGAAATTAGAGGAGTTTTGTTTGAGGAATCCGACTATTTTTCCTTGCAATTCATCGGGGAGGTAGGTACCAATCCTGGTGACTTTAGTCGGGTCGGTGTCATCGATAGATACCTCTGACATTTCCTCTTGTTGCGGGTAAGATTTGTTGATCTGGTCCCACCTGCTGGTTTGTTGGGAGATCGAGTTGACATGAGATGTTGATTGTTGAAGCTTGATAGTAGCGATCAAGAGGTCTCACGCAGCTTTCTGGTCTCCTCGCAGCGTATGAATTTGTCCATCCGGTCCCATGAATTTAACGCATTGGTGGTATGTCGGCGAGACCGCCTTCATTGAGTGTATCCACGGGGTTCCGAGAATAACGTTGTATGGGGCTTTCGCGCTTCTGACTGAGAATTTGATTGTGCGGACAAATCCACACGCGTACACTGGTAGGAAGATTGTTCATATCATTAACTCAAAAGATCCATTGAACCCGGTCAGAGATCGGGAAGAGGGTTTTATGTTGCGAAGATCGATCCCCATTTTTTCGAGGGTGTCGTGGAAGATGAGGTCGACATAGCTGCCGGTGTCAATTATTACCCTGGTAACATCACACGTGCCGCTCCCAAGCTCCACGACGAGTGGGTCATTATGCCGTATATGGACGCCGATGGCGTCTTCGGCCGAGAACGTGATCTGCGGGCCAAACAGGCCACTTCTGCGAAGTTTTGCCCGCCGGCGATAATCTTTAATCGATCGTACAAAGTCTCTGCAAGGGGGTCAACCGCCCATAATTACATTGAGTTGTAATTGGTTCTTTCTTTGTGTTGCTTGTATCTGAGTCGGCATGTTATTGGGCATCTGAGCGGGGTTTTTCACCTTAGGGGACTTATCTTGCTGGAGTTTTCTCCGTAAGTCAGAGTTCTTCCGCTGGTTGAGGGTTATTCGCAGGTCGTTCGTGCTGGCGTTAAGCTTGCGCGCAGATCAAAGACATGAGAGTTTGTTGTTCGGGTGTAGGAGACGCGAGAGCAAGTTGCTTGGTTCTTAACACGTTGAGGAACATTTGAAGTTCAGGTTTGTCTTCGCGATAGATTTTGGGAGTGATGGACTTGCACTTCAATCGGAAGCGTAGATCGTCTCTTTGACAGCGGCACGTCATCGTCTGATGAGTGATATAAAATTTAGCACCGTTGCCGGGGAGCACTGGATTTGTCATTAGACTTGATTAATAGGCTTCTTCTAGGTTGTACTTTCTGTTTTATTACTTACAATTTTTTTTCTTTGCTTTGTGTTTCAGGTGCATGCCCAGCAGTCCCAGAAGCAAAAATGAAAAAGCTAATATTCTCAGACTCTGCACTGTTGGAACGTACAATCTGCAAAGAGAAGCGCACAACATCGATCAACCCCAACACTCCTTCATTGATCGTAAATACTTGTGAGCGAGTAATGACCGACACCATCACGTCTTCGTCGATTGACACTAGCTCACGAGCATGGAACATGGTCGCAACTCTTATACTAATGAGGGATGAGAACGAAAACATGCATGACCAGGCGGGCCATCTACGTAATACAGCAGATAAGAGACTGGCTGATCAAAGGATTGTAATCCCTAAACTAGAAGAAGCTGCTCATAATGCTGAGGCTCTTGACCCGGAACGTTGGCAGACTACAACTGTCCAGAGCAATACTACACCAATATATATGCTGTTCTTCCTCTCATTTTCCAGAGGCACAATTCGAGCTGAAGACTACGTACATACTTTACACTTGTGGGACAGACACCTTATCATGATCACCCACATGAGCATCAGATGGACCATCATGTGCAGTTTAAGGATATAGTTACTGCTATCAAAGCCAATGGATTCCTTGAGGAATACCTTATTTGTAAGCTCTTCACATACTCACTTATTGGATATGCTTCATATTGGCTTAAGCAGTTACCACTACGATCTCTTACATCATGGACTGAAATAAAAAACGCCTTCCTGCGTAATTTCTTTGATGATTCCCAATTTGAAGACTTAAGGACATGACTTCTACATTCACACAGAAGCTTGTAGAATCTTTTAGAAGCTCCTGGATCAGATTCAAGTCATATGAGAGAGATTGTCCACACCATGGATTCAACAAGGTACAACTTCTTAGTACCTTATTCAGAGGCATCACTTTGTTTTACCAAATGGCTCTAGACACTACTAGGGAAGGGAATTTAAACACTAGGAACCCGAAAGAGGCTGTGAGACTCATTGAGAACTAGGCATCTAGAAAATAGCACCAAGAACATTGATTTGAAGAGGAAGAAATTGGCAACTAGCTTGGGAAATGAACAAATTGATGAAGTTGAAGCCAATATGGAAATGTTCATAAGCTTCTTATGAAGCAGTTGATCTTTGCAGAAGATGTAAAGGTTGTTGATATCACCAATGATAAGGGAGATGAAAAGGATGTGAATTACAATTGTGGCACTGGTTTTCAAAAGTATGGGAATTAGAGTGGAAAAAAATTCCTATGGTAATGGTCAGATGAGTAATTACAATAAGAGTTCATAGTACCAAAAATCCTACTGCAACAACAACAACAACATGAGCTATGGAGCGTCTTCTTACCATAATCTTGGCACCAACTACTCAAGAAAGCAAGATAGAGAGCATGATTGATCACGTTCTTGAGGGTCAACATAATCTTACAGTGGATTTCAATGGGAAAATATATTCATTGTAAACTAACCTGAACGACAAGTTTGAAGCTCTCAGAACCCATGTGAAGAAGTTGGAGACTCAAGTGATTCAAACTAGTGTAGCTTTAAGGAAACAAGAATCACTGATTAAAGGAAAAGGAGGGGATGGACAGAAACACCACGTGAGTGCCAATATAGATGATGATTTCTAACAAGTGGTGGACAAAGAGAAACTCCAATAAGGAGAATTTCAAGTCGATAGTTCTATGTCCTTCGGCATTTCTCATAGGTGTTGTTCGACACCCGAGGCTGAGAACCAATCGACAACCCATACTGAGTAGGTAAGTTCTTGTGAAACGGTAAGCGTAGATCTACATCCTAACTTGTTCATCGATCGACACCCACCGGTGACACTTACAGAGTTTGATTTGTAAGTATTGATGTAGAGAGTTTGAGTGCTTCAAGGTACTCGTCTCAGACATCAACAAAGCTATCAGTGGACACCAGTCAGCAAACCAAAGATGCATCAGAGCCTATGATTGTTGAGCAGGCTACATAGGTGAAAAATTCTTAGAGGAAGAAGAACAAGGTTCCTAAGCATCTAAAGAGAGAAGATAATGAGAAAGACAAGAATGGTTTCACCACGAGAATGATGAGGATCCAAGTGGACATGCCATTCAATGATTCTTATTGGATTACTAGACTGTGGATGTTCTTCAGAGAGAGCAGAGAGACACAAGACGACATTGAGTTTATGTTCCATCATATCAGAGAGAAGATGAAGCAGATGGTTACATTGAAGAAGAAGAGTGACCCTGGGAAGTTTGTGGTTCCCTGCATGATTGGAGGTCAAAACTACCCTAATGCACTCTGCGAAAAGGTTCTTCAGTCAGTATTTTGCGAGAGTGATTGCTGAGCAGCTGAGTCAGAAGATTGAACCTTCTAGAGATTCATTCACCTTTGTGGATTGCTCCAAGGTCAATTCAGGAGGGATTGTCAGAAACCTTCAGGTACAAATCGGCAATGCCCTAGTTCCAGAGGATTTTCATGTTATGGATGTTCAGATAGATTGGAATTCTTCTCTATACATGAGAGAGCCTTCAAGGCTACTGTTGGAGCTGTTTGTGATATAACTACAAACATGTTTTATCTCTCGTTCATCAGTGAGACTGATTTCTATGACCATGTTCAAGTGGTGAAGGGAAACACACCCTACATTGAGATAGGAGATGAACTAGTATTCATGGAAGTCTTTTTTTTATTATGGCGCAGAGTATGAAGATGACAGCGACTCATCGATCGAGACCCAGCCACCATCATCGATCGACGCCCCTGAAACTCCAGAATTCCGAGAAACTTTCTTGATTGAGGCTGCCATTCCACCTAAGAGAAAAATCAGCGTAGTAGGACCAGATGAGCATGGAGTCTACGGAGATGAAGAGTGCAATGCATGGGCTGAGGATAAAAGAATCGTCAATGTTTCAAAAGAGGATATGAGAGCAATACTTGAGATAGCAGATAGTAAGGGAGGCTGTTATATAAGTCTACCAGTGTATGATGAGTGTTTTGAGATATCTTGAATTCATCATATAGTTTCTTATCGACCATAATCTGATGTTTACATAAGAAAACAATTTGAAGACTTGACAACAGATCTTTACACGTCTCATGAGAGGTTGTTTGATGAGTCCTACAGGAAGATTGATGCAATCTACTTCCCTCTCAACAACATCATTGGATGGTTAAGTAAGTGTATGGATGAGCTGCAGCTGAAAGTGGATTACGTACATGAGATAATTCAGAGACAGCAAGAACATAGAACCTGAGGAGAGAAGTCATTAAAATCTTTGTAGGCACCTGGTTCGAGATGAGCAGAAAAGATGTGGATACTTGTTTTCCAACAAGTGTTCCATTACCTACATACTAGCCAAAAATATCCAAAATGTCAAGCTAAATACTATAAACAAGCCCTTGATGGGAGGCAACCCATTTAGTAAGTTTTAAATTTTTAAATTTTTGTTTTTACTGATTTTTCTTGTTTATTTATTTTAGGTCAAAAAACCCGAACAAGACGAGTTTGCACCGAGCATTGACCAACACTTTATTAATGTCGAGTGACAAAGCATCACGACTACCGATCGATCACCACTTAATTGTGTCGATCGACACTCACCATCAGCGAGCAGGTATACACTTTTCTTCTTGTTAAATTTTGTCCTTATGATTTATTGCCCACCAATCTTAGACTGTATAACACTCGGGACAATGTTGTTTAAGTTTGGGGGAAGTTTTACTAATATTGTGTTTTATTTTGAGCTTTAGATTTATATTTTTAAGAGTTTTATAGAGTCAAGAAGGAGATGATGCAATTTTTCAATTTTTTACTTATTATCTAACCACTCTCTAGCACAATCTTTGAGATTATTGATTGCAGGTTGTACTGAATGGAAACACCAAAGTGGATGACCCACCAATAACATACATGCTAGATGATAAAGTCTAAGGGAACCAAAGCTGACTTCCAACATATGAATTATGGAGTTAGTGCTTGCTTAAGGATGTATAAATCGACACTCACACCATAGTATCGATCGACACTAATACCATATATTGATCGACACTCCTTGTTCACATGCAACAGCTGGAACAAAGATTTAGTCATTTGATGAGACTCGTAGCGAGAGCTGGATAACTTACTGTTGCATTCGAGTTCTAGAAAGGTTTATCACACACCCTTAGCATATATATATATATATATATATCGTAATTCTATTGTTTGAAACCCAAAGTTTAGCTATTTATTCTTATTATTTTTAAATCAACTGCTTAATCAATCATTGTTATTTACTGCTTTATAATTTGCTGCCTAGTTTAATCATAACACATCTACTCTATTGTGTGCCCACATTCCTAGTGAATTTGATCCCTAAGTACTACAACTGAACCTCTTATTTGAGAGAGAAAATTGTTCATAAGGTAATTTGAGTGATATCAACTTGCCTGGAAGTCTTTCAGATTTTATTCTGTGATTATGGTTAAACATTTGGTTACAATAGAAGAATTATATGGAAGCCTTCTCTCAAAGACTCAAATATGGTCAATTTCAAAAGTAACCTACGCAGACTTTCACCGGTAGTGAGAAGATCTAATGTGACAGTTGAGAAAACCTCCTAGGAGTCTTTCGTCGGAAGACTTCCTAGGATGTCTTCTATAGAAAGTCAAATTTCAGACATAATTCGGTCAATTGCAAAAATATCTTGTTTACCCGATAAGACTTACATGAAAGTCTTCTCTGGTATTTTTTGAAACATTTTCAAAAACAAAAGTAAGCCCATTTTTACAAAGGAATTCTTCTAAAAAAAGTCTTATATAGAGTAGAATTCCTTGGAAGTTTTCCTTTATAAATTTGCAATTGCAAAAATGATCCAAATGGTAAGCTTCCTAGAAGTCGTGAAAGTCTCCTAGGTCAATGTATAATAAACTTTCTTTTTCTCTAAAATTTAAAAGACTTTTTAATCTTTTCATGTTAAATTTGTATATTAGTCAATATTGAGGCTCGAGAACGAAATTCATAACTTAATTGGATAATTATAAAGTTACCAACATTCATATTTATTAATGTTTTTACCTAATGAGAGAAGACTTCTATGGAACTCTTCTACGTTAGTTTTTGTAAAACTTGTACTTTCAACTTAAAGATATGTTTCTTAACTTTCAAAAGTGTTAAATAACTTCAACAATATCAAGTCATGTAAATGTGTCTTCTCAGGCCATAATATATACATTTAAGATTTAAAATTTCCTTTTTCACTTAATATTTAAGTTTTCCGCTTAAAGTTTCCGCTTAAATTTAGATTTACTACTTAAAATTTCCCACATAAAATTGATGTCTTACAAACACTTCCCGAAAGTCTTCCGAAAATTTACCAGATGACTTCTAGTGAAAGTGTTATATGTTTGAACTTATTTAATGTTTAATCTTTTGTGAATTTGACAATTTTCTAAAGAAGTCTTTTCCCTTAGTTTTTGAAAATTTGATTAAACTTTTGTTTTATGCTGTTTCCCTATTCAAGTTGTATTAATAACTTCAATAATGTCGAGTAATTTTGGCAATTTAATAATCTAAACATGAACATAATTTCCAGCATAAAATTTCATTAAAATCTTTTCAAATTTACAAAAGAATCTACAACTAAAAGAGTACACATACAAATCAGAAAACAAACCATAAACAAAACCATTATACGTGGAGTTACAGATCATACCTCTACAAATATTAGCTCGGACTTGACTTGACATGGGAGAAGACTTCGTCAGAAGACTTCCAGGAATCTTCTACTACATTATATGTTGAACGACTTTCGAGAAGACTTCTCAGAAGTCTTCCAATACATGAATCAGATTTGAAATACCTGCATATCCGAAAACGTACAAATGGCTTCAAAACAGAGAAAGTGAGTGGAAGATGAGATATATATACTTTAAAAGAACACAAAAATACTTATCCACAATTTATAGATCTATCTTTAAAGGAGCGAAATATGAGAACCATGTAATAAAAAAACATACAAAACAAGATAAATTAATAAGAAAGACATGAGACTATAAAAATGAGAATTGATATAAAATATGGTGTTTTAAAGTCCAAAGAGATTAGAGAGTAGTTGGATAGTTTTAGTTTGGAAAAAAGTATGAGCTTTAAGCAACAATAGGTTAATAAGTGAAGAAAAACCAGAAGTGGAAACTTATCAAAACACTCATATTTGTTATGAAAAGGAAGATATAGGAGGAGACTCTGTAGAAGTCTTCTAGTGCATTTTATGCTATAACACTTCCCAAAAAACTTCCCAAAAGTCTTCCAAAGTATGATCATATCTGAAAAACCTGCATATTCAAAAATGTTTCTGTGGCTTCAAAACAGAGAAAATAAGTGGAAGATCAAATATCTAACTTTATAGAACACACAAAAATACATATCAAAAATTTATAGGCCTACCTTTAATGGAAAGGAATATGAGATTCATGTAATAAAAAACCTGCAAAAACAAGATAAATTAGTGAGATAGACATGAGACAAAAAAATGAGAAATTGATATAAAATTTGTGTTTTCAAGTCCAAATAGATTATAGAGAGGTTGGAGAGTTTTATTTTGGAAAAATGGTATTTAAGCAACAAGAAATTACCAAATGAAAAAAAAATCAGACATGAAAACTTAACAAAGCGCTTAAATTTTTCATGAAAGAGGAGACATGGGAGAGGACTTTGTGAGAAGACTTCATGGAATTCTTCTAGTTTATTATATGCTAGAAGACTTCTGAGAAGACTTCCAAGATGTCTTCCAAAGTCTGAATCAAATCTAAAAAACCTGCATATTCAAAAACGTCTAAATGGGTTCAAAACAAAGAGAATGAGTGGAAGATAAGATATATCTACCTTTATTGAACACACAAACATACATATCTAAAATTTATAGATCTACCTTTAAAGTAGTGGAAGATAAGAACCATGTAATAAAAACCTACAAAACAAGAAAATTAGTGAGAAGACATGAGACAAAAATGAGAAACTGATATAAACTTTAGTATTTTCGAGTTCAAAGAGATTAGAGAGAGGTTGACGAGTTTTAGTTTGTGAAACATGTAAGAGCTTTAAGCAACAAGGAGTTACTAAATGAAGAAAAATCAGACATGAAGACTTACCAAAATGTTTGGATTGGTTACGAAAGAGGAGACATGGGAGAAGACTCCACTAGAAGACTTCCGGGAAGTCTTCCAAAGTCTGATTCAGATATGAAAACCTTGCATATATAAAAGCGTTCAAATGGCTTCAAAACAAATATAATGAGTGAAAGATGAGATAAGTCCCCCTTTATTGAACACACAAAAATACATATCTAAATCTATAGATCTACCTTTAAATAAGTGAAAGATGAAACCATGTAATAAAAACAAGAAAATTAGTGAGAAGATATGAGACAAAAAATGAGAAATTGATATAAATTTTGGTGTGTTCAAGTTGAAAGAGATTAGAGAGAGGTTTATGATTTTTAGTTTGAAAAAAAGGTAAGAGCTTTAAGCAACAAAATGTTACTAAATGAACAAAAATCAGACATAGAGACTTAGCCAAACACTCAGATATTTAATGAAAGAGGATACATGGGAGAAGACTCTACTTGAAGACTTTCAGCAAGTCTTCTGACATATTACATGCTAAATGACTTTCGAGAAAACTTCTAAGTACGAAACAAATATGAAAAACTTACATATCCAAGAACGTTTAAATGACTTCAAAATAGAGAACATGAGTGGAAGATGAGATAGATACACCTTTATAGAACACACATAAATACATATCTAAAATCTATAGATCTACCTTTAAAAGAGTGGAATACACTACAAGAAAACATGGACTTAACAACGAAATTTTACGAGGAAAATACTTCGTCGTAAAGGTACTAGTGCATTACAAGGACATTACGACGAGCAATATATTTGTCGTAATGTCCTTGTAATATTACGAGGAAAATATTTCGTCGTAATGTTACAAGGACATTACGACGAATTTTCTTGTTCGTCGTGATATCCTTGTAATACTACAAGGACATTACGATGAAATATATGTTTGGTGAAAACATGTTTATGCTGTGCTTTGGAGAAGTAAATTCGTTGTAAAATCATTGTGAGGTACTTGTAATAGCCTAGTAAATGTTTCCTTGTAAATTCGTTGTTATATCTTCACCTACCAAATTTAAAAATTTCCTATATATATGTTCATTCTCTTCATAACATATCACACAAAAAAAAAGAATAAAAAAAATGTCGAATGGTAGAAATATTTACGAGTTACGGAGTTGGATGTATACGCGCAAGGATGTTGACGGTAGAGTGACTGATGCAGGGGGCTAAAGAAATTCATGTACCAGGCAGGCTGTACGCCGATCACACAAGAAAGTAGTAAGATGTTCTGTCCTTGTCGAAAGTGCAAGAATTCAAAATTTGCCCATAGTGAAATTGTATGGAAGCATTTATTAAACATAGGCTTTACACCACATTACTATATTTGGTTTCAACATGGAGAAGGTTATGGTGGAAATGAAGCTAGTAGTAGTAATAGTAACTTTTGGGATGTTGGTAATAGGCAAGAACCATATCATTTGCATAATGAATATAGTTACCATGAGGAGGACCAGATGGTAGATCATGATAGGGTTCATGACATGATTACTGATGCATTTTACCTGAAACCACTACAACAATAACTGCTGAAAGTGAAAATGTTAAAGAACCAAACTTAGATGCGAAAAGGTTTTATGAGATGTTAGTTGTTGCAAATCAACCAATCTACTCTCTAAATTGTCTCCAGCAGCTAGGATGATGAATATTAAAACAGATCATAATTTACCTGAGAATTGCATGGATGCATGGACCGAATTGTTTAAAGAGTATTTGCCATAAGACAATGTGTCTGCTGAATTTTATTATGAGATTCAAAAATTGGTTTATAGTCTTGGGTTGCCTTTAGAGATGATAGATGTTTGCATCGACACTTGCATGATCTACTGGAGGGATGATGAGAAGTTAGAAGAGTGTCATTTCTGCAATAAACTACAATTCAAACCACAAGGACGTTTGGAGGAATAGAGTACCGTACCAAAGGATGTGGTACCTACCAATTACAGATAGGTTGAAAAGATTATATCAATCTGAGAAGACTGCTGGAGCGATGAGATGGCATGCTGAACATGTCCATAGGAATGGCGAGATCGCTCATCCGTCAGATGCAAGAGCGTGGAAACATTTCAACACGGTACACCCATATTTCGCTAGAAATATTCGGAATGTCTATCTTGGGTTATGCACAGATGGATTTAGTCCATTTGGAATGTCTGGGAGACAATATTCTTTGTGACCAGTCATTCTTATGCCGTACAACCTCCCACCGGAGATGTGCATGGAACAAGAATTTCTATTCTTGACCATATTAGTCCCTGGTCCAAAGCATCCAAAACGGTCGCTAGATGTTTTTCTTCAACCATTGATATAAGAGTTGAAGGACTTATGGGCAACAAGAGTGAGGACGTATGATTGTTCCTTGAAAAACAATTTTACGATGAGAGCAGTTCTGCTATGTACTATAAGTGACTTTCCTGCTTACGGGATGCTTTCTGGATGGACAACACATGGAAGGTTATCTTGTCCATATTGTCTTGGAATGACAGATGCTTTTAAACTGAAGCATGTTAGGAAGACATGTTCGTTTGATTGTCATCGTCGATTTCTTCCCCTTACTCATCCATACTGAAGAAACAAGACATTGTTTAGGTACAAAAGAGTTGCCAGAGACAGTACACCTCCATATTTAACTGGAGAACAAATTGAACAACAACTTGATCACTATGGAGCTTTGGAAACTGTTCCTCGTGGATGGAACTGGCATATTCCTACAAATATGTCTGATGTGTACGGGGTCACTCACAATTGGCACAAGAAGAGTATATTTTGGGAGCAACCTTATTGGAAGGATCTTCTTTTGCGGCACAACCTCGTTGTGATGCATATAGAGAAGATTTTTTTTTGACAACATCATGAATACAATACTCAATGTTCAAGGGAAGACAAAAGACAGCAAAAAGTCAAGATTGGACTTACATGATATTTGCTCAAGAAGTGAGTTGCATATCAAGAGCAATGGAAACGTTCCAGGTCCCATCTTCCGATTGCCATCAGAAGCAAAGAGGACTTTGTTCAACTAGGTGGCATCAGAAGTGAAGTTTCCTGATGGTTATGTTTCAAACCTCTCAAGATGTGTTGAACAAGGTCAAAATTTCTCAGGAATGAAGAGTCATGATTGTCATGTGTTTATGCAACGACTACTTCCATTCGCTTTTGCCGAGCTGATTCCAACAAATGTACATGAATCACTTGCATGTAAAATATTTTGATTACATAATAATTTATGTGTTATGATATGTTAACTATGATATATATGGGGTATTTTTTGCAATATATAGGCATTGGAGCATTCTTCAGGGACTTGAGTACACGTACGTTCAAGGAAGATGACATGCAACTACTCCATGAGAATATTTCGATCTTAATCTGCAACCTAGAGAAGATATTTCCTCCTGCATTTTTGACGTCATGGAACATCTAGTTGTCCACCTCCCGTACGAGGCATTGCTTCGTGGACCTTGTTCATTATGGATGGATGTATCCTTATGAGCGCTCCATGAAACATTTGAAAAGGAAAGCAAAAAATCTTGCAAAGGTCGAAGGGTCCATAGTTGCTGGGAGCTTGACTGCAGAAACATCGCACTTCACATCATACTACTTCGCACCAGCAGTCCGCACTAGGAAGAGGGTTCCTAGAAGATATGATGATGGTGGGGTCGTCCCAACATATGCAGTTGACGGTGTACCTGACATTTTCTGCCAGATTGGACGGTTTGGTGGTAAATTGAAAGAAGTTTGGTGGTCTAGTGAAGATGATAAGCATAGTGCCCACACTTATATTCTGCTCAACTGCGAGGATGCAGTGACGCGTTCGTTTGAAACGTTAATATATATTGTTTTAAGTTATATATTAAAGCTATTAATGTTTTGAAGTTATTTATATATATTTGTGTATCTTTTTTGCAGCTTGTTTGTTACGCAAGTTGAAGAAGCAATACCAGGAATATCTGCAACTGAGATGAAGAAACAGAAAGATCAACACTTTGTCAAATGGTTAACGACTCAGGTAAATTTATATGTTAAACACTATAGTATAATATATGTATTCTAACGCTATTACTTTTTTGTAGGTTGATTATGATGATCCACACTACCCGGTATGGTTTCATGATTTGGTCTTAGGCCTTGTAGCAAAGGTGACCACATCACCTATGTACTTCACACGAGGTTTTACCTTTCACGCTTACGAGTATGGAAGACGACGGACAACAAGTAACTACGGAGTGTGTGTGACAGGCAAAACAGACTTTTACGGGATTTTGCAGGAGATTATTGAAGTTGATTTTTTGGGGTTACTGAAGTTAGAGTGCGTTCTCTTCAAATGTGACTGGTTTGACCCCATTATGAACAGAGGTACTCGAATTAACAAATTTGGTGTTGTCGATGTCAATTCTAGGAAGAAGATACAACAAATTCGAGCCTTTCATTTTAGCTTCTCAAGCCTGCCAAGTTAGCTTCATTCCATACCCACGCCTTAGGGATTCTGGAATAACTTGGTTAGCGGCTATCAAAATTACTCCTCGTGGACGAATAGTTGCTGGAGAAGAACCACCTTTGCAAGAACAAGCGTGTATCACTGAGGTTGTAGTACCTGAACAACATACCGATGACATTCTTCTCATTGATCCGGATAACCGTCAATATGAAGATCTTCCCGATGATATGACGGATGAAGCAGGTGAAGACGAGTTTGGTGAAAATGATGATGATCATTGTACTGATGTTGATGATGACTCGAATGACTCAGAATGAATGTAAACAAATGTTTTCAATATTTAAATATGTGTAAGACTTCAGTTATATGTGTTATTCAGTTGAACTTTAGAACTTAAAATTCGAATTTTAAATAATTAATTAAAGTATTAAATTGGAGTTTAAATAATGACATAATTGTAGTTTAAGGTTAAAACCAATTTCATTAAGGGTTTAGGGTTTATATTTTATCACAAAAAATGAGAGTTTAGAATTTAAGGGAAATGGAATGAAGAGTGAAATAAAGATGTGAAGTTATAGATTTGGGGTTTGGGGTTTAGGGATTTGACTTACAGGGTTTCGGATATATTCCTATTTAATTCGTCGTAATGAAAAACACGGGCCTGGTAGATTTGTCGTAATAGGGCCTATTTAATTCGTCGTAATGCAAAACACAGGCCTGATAGTTTCGTCGTAATGGGGCCTATTTAATTCGTCGTAATGTAAAAAACAGGCCTGGTAGATTCGTCGTAATAGAAGACACGCGCGTGGTAAGTTCGTCGTAACTGAAAACACTCGCGTGGTAACTTCCTTGTAATGTTACGACGAATTTACTAGGCTTCAAATTTCTATATATACTCGAGGATCAGTCACGATGCTTGCCTCGTGTATTCCTCCCAATCTCCAAACTCCTCTCCAAATTCAAGGTATGTTTTTTTTTAATATTTTTTCTAGGTTAGGTAGTTAATAGGTGGTTAGATTAAAGAACATATCGTTATTAGAAATTGATTAGAAAATTTGTCAAACTATTTAAATTTATTTTTAGAATTGAATAAATATTTTTTAAACACTAATGACTTATTTTTTAAAAAAATAGAATAACAATTTTTTTAAACTAATTATATATTTTTTTGAAACTGAATAACAACATTTTTATAAAAATTATTATATATAATTTTTAGACAGAATAAATATTTTTTAAAACTGATTAGATATTTTGCATTATCTGATTCTACTTTTCCTTTAAAGTTTAGATGGCACCTAGGAGACGACTCACTTATTCCGATATATTTGCATCTCGAGACGGGACATCATCTAGTTCAGCTCCATCATCTTCAGACCCGGAGGCGGTCCCAGAGTCACAGGGAGTTCCTTGGGTTCCTCCTCCTCCTATGCACCCCAGATACATCACACGATGCCTCCACCTCCACCTCCATATGAGGCGCGTCCACTGGCTCCACATGTTGCCCCAGGAGCCACTATTCATCCCGATTTGCTGGTCCATCCATCTGCACCGTACGCTACATATACAGTGGATGATCTTCTTTCTCAGCCTGGACGAGCAGGATTAAAGATTCTGGACCCCGACACCCCAGATGGTACTTATTGGTAAGTTATTAATTTTATTAATTTTAATATTTTAACATTATATTTTTTATATTAATCTAATAAACTTATATTATTTTCAGGTTTGGCGTGGATAATTATGTCGGACGTAGCGTTTCTGACATAATCAAAGGCTACTTCGTCGAGGCTCATCCCAACTGGAGCATGACTCCCGAGCACATTAGGACTACGTGGTTCAAATGCTTTGCGGTAACAATTTTCCATTTTCTGCTTATTTAATAATATGTATTTTTTTAATGTTTTTCTAATTCATTTATTTTTTTCTAATTCATTTAATTTTTCTTTGTTTCAGCAAAGGTGGCAATGGTTCTTAGCAATCAACGAGAGAGTTAAATCGGAATTTGTTTCTAGAGAAAATAGTCGCCTTTGCAACACCGTCTCAGACTGGAAGGACAAGTGGGAGTACTACGGCTATGATGCCAAACCCACCGAGCTCACGAAAGAGGTATGGGATGGCCTCATCGCCTATTGGAAGTTACCGGGCTCAGTCTGTAAGGCCAACAGTTGCTCTGTTTCCCGTAGGACCAAGGATGCGGATGGTAACTTGCCCATGCTTCATACAACCGGGCAAAACCCCCACGCCGGAGTTCGTCTACGAGTTGTAAGTTTTATTAATTTTATGTTTATTTTTATTTTTCTTAATTTTTATTATCTTATATAAAAATTTTAAACTTACATTTTATATGCTTTTGTAGGCTAAGAAGACCGGAGTGATGCCATCTTTGAGTGATCTATTCAAGATCACTCACCAAAAAGCGAGCGGGGCTTTTGTAGATCCACGGTCGGAGAAGCTCTTTCACGACGTGGCTGCTCGGGTTGAAGAGCGCGAGACGCAGCTAACCCAGCAGTCTACTGATGGACAGCCCGTCAAATTGTCTACACCTGAGGTGGACAAGATCTTCAAAGAGGTGAATGTTAGAAATATTCTAATATTTTTAATTTTTAATTTTTAATTTTATAATTTGAAGTAAAGTATTTCATTTCTAATTTTATAAATATTTGTTTTATAAGGTCGCTCCACGGAAGAAGGGGCGGATAATGGGAATAGGATCCGTCAATGACGTTCCAAAGGCGACTTCGTTTTACTCGTCGAGCCGGGATGAGGAGAATGCTCGGTTGAAGGCTCAGGTGGACGACCAACAGGTTCGTTTGCAGTCTCAGGAGGATCTTCTCGACGTTATGGCGGTTGGAAACCCTATTCTACAAAGAGCGTTGGAGGAGAGACGTCGGAATCTCAGCGGAGAAGCGCCTCATGTAGACGAGTCTCGAGACGCTACAGAAGGGAACGAGACCTCCAACAACTACTTCGACAATGTCCAACTTTAGTTTTTTTTTGTTTTAAATATTTTCATATTGTATTATAAATTTAACTATTATTTTATAACTTTTATATATATTCAGTTTTTTATATTTAAAATAATTTTAATTTTGAATGTTTTAAATAATTTAATTTCTAATTTTTTAATATATATTGTTTTATTAAAATTTCCATTTAAAATCCTCGTAAATTTTTCAAGGAATTTACAAGTAGGTACTTGTAAAGTCCTCGTAAATTTTACAAGTACTTTACATGGAATTCCTTATTCATTCCTCGTAACACATTACGACGACTTAACGAGTTAGGACATGTAAATTCGTCGTAAACTATACAAGCTTTTAGGGGGTATTTTACTAGGAAATTTTACAAGGCGTTTACGAGTCCTATTTACTAGGCAATTATTACGAACCTTTCCATTCTCGTGTACGACGAAATAGGTTCTTTGTAAACTTTACAACGACATTACAACGAATCGTGCATTACGACGAGCGTTTTACAACGAATCATGATTCGTAGTTATTTCGTCATAATCTTCCCATTACGACGAAATAACTAGGAAATAAGCCCTCGTAATAGGGTTGTTTTCTTGTAGTGAGATGAGAACAATGTAATAAAAAAACCTGTAAAAATGAGATAAATTAGTAAGAAAGACATGAGACAAAAAATGAGAATGATATAAAGTTTGGTTTTTTCAAGTTCAAAGAGATAAGCAATAGGGTGGAGGGTTTTAGTTTGGAAAAAAAGTAAGTGATTTAAGAGATAAGAGGTTACCAAATGAAGAAAATTTAGATATGAAGACTTACCAAAACGCTCATATCTGTTATGAAAGAGGAGACATGGGAGAAGGCCCCGTCAGAAAACTTCCAGGAAGACTTCTGACGCATTATATACTAGAAGACTTCCAATAAGATTTCCCAAAATTCTCCCACTCTGAATAAGATCTGAAAAACCCGCAAGTCCAAAAATGTTCAGATGACTTCAAAACATAGAAAATGAGATAGATCCACCTTTATAGAACACACAAAAAAATATATATCCAAAATTTACAGATTTAATTTTACAAGAGTTAAAAATGAGAACCATGTCATTAAAAACTGTAAAAAAAAGGATAAATTAGTAAAAAAAAAAACATTAGACAAAAAATGAGAAATTGATATGAAGTTCGTTGTTTCAAGTTTAAAGAGATTAATGAGAGGATAAATAGTTTTAGAATGAGAAACATTACATTTTGTTGCAGCCATTTGAGAGTAAGAGAGAGGATGTGTGAATTTGTTTTAAATAGAGAGACAAAAATTCCAATAAGGTTAAATATTTTTGATATAGAAGACTTTCAGGAAAGCCTTCTAATAGAAGATTTCCTAGAAGTCTTTTATGCCCTAAACTTACTATTCTCGCAGAAGACTTCCCAAAAAGTTTTATAGTGCATTATTTGTTAGAAGACGTAAGTCACATAAATCCTAAAATCAAATAACTAACAAAACAGAAACAAACACTTTATTAAACTTAAAATCAACATTTAATGTGTTTAATATACACAAAACGAAACACATAACGGCCAAATTTAATTTTAAAAAAATGTTACGATTCCAAAATATAACCCTAAAAATGCAAAAAATACTATAACATATGTTACAAAGATCTAAACCAAAGAATATCATGACTTAACTTTCATTCTCTCATCTATGTTGTAAAAAATTCAATTGTATTAGATCTTAATTTATATCATTTACAATGTTTATAATTACATGTTTTATTTTTTATCACATGAAAATATGTTTTTATAAAATTCATAAGTTATTTTTAAAAATTACTATATGAGAAAACTTCTAGGAAGTCTTCTTGCAAAAGACTTACAAAATCACATAAGACTTTCTAGGTTTATAGTCGTAAAAATGTGCTCATAATGGGATGGTTGTAATTTCAATAGAATTTTAATATATAATATAAATATATTATTATTAATATGAAATTTATTTTAATTATAAATAAATTATATATTTTATTCATTAAGGGTGTCATTAATTTTAACCGCTCTAACTTTTAATGTGAGAGGTCAGAAGCGAAACTTCGTAATAATAGTATACATGACATCATCTAACCAGATTTTGGTTTTTACTTCATCATTGATTTCTTTTGTTGTCGTATTTATAATATTGGTGATTTTCCTGAATATTCATAAGAAGAGAAATAATGAAGAATATGTCCATGCTACAGTTCCAAGCGGCATATGGGACAATGAGACCCCAATTTCCCTTTATCTCCCTCAAAACGCGTGAATGTGTGGATGACCGTTCGGATGACGATGGAAGATAAAAACCATATGCTCAATTCTTTTCTAGTAAACCTATAGCAAATACTATCACATCTCTATCCTAACACATAAATATTCTGAACTGAGGTTCCAACATGTTCACACATATTCAATACTATACCTCCTATAGAATAGTCCTTAAATATCCAAATAGATAATCTCCTAAAACGCATGCTTTTGTAGAAGAAGCTACCACAAAGAAATTGTGTCAGTTGCGAGAATGTGTATTTGAATGCAATAAGAAACAAATAGTCTAACATGTGAATTTATGGATTGCAAAAATGTTGGAGGCTACTCTATAAGAAATTATATACATGTGAGGAAGGATATGTATTATGTGTGAATGTTAATATGTTATACAGCATATAGCATAGTAATACACTTGCATGACATAACATGAATATTTAGTTCGATAAAAGAAGAAACACATGATAGAACTGCACATGTCTGACACATGGTCACTGCATAGTACATAAATAACCCCAATTAGAAAAAAAGTATTAGTGTCAGACTTTTGACGGCTCTTCATAGTATATGTAGGATATGTGATGGAAGACCGATATGGTTAAACGGGAACTTCAATGGGAAGATTACAATATAGACATAAGGTTAGAAGTTAAAGTGGGCAAGGACTTTATTTATATTTATTTGGGAAAGTATGCAGTATTAAGTAAAGAAAAATAGTTTTATCCATGTGGTGATTATACTAAACAAGAGAACAATATAGTATGCACAATTCTTCAAAACAAATTAAAATAATATTATACTATAGGTAACATAATATAGTCTGGTAGCATAAACACAAACACATAGATCGTTCACTTTAGTGTGTTTCAGAATAACACAAACAATTTGGGAAACAAGTTAGTGTTACAGCTGCACAACTTTAACATACATTACAACTTTAATAGGAGCCTAGGTTAGTTTCGTTCCAAAGTTAGTTTTGTAAAAAATGTGTACACAATAGTCACAAGCAATATGCAAGTTACATTAAATGAGAGGACATAGGTTAAGACATAACAATAATGTAAATTGCATATTGCTTGTGTCTGAACAGAGAATCCACCCATTATTCCCGTTGAGCATCTGAAATTACTAATTTTATCACCTTAATCCATCACAAATTGAAGTAGTTGTTTATGCATTTTTGGCATGATGGTTCCTACCATGTCTGCTGCAACAATCCGTGCAAACCTAACTACTCCATCCTATAACTGCAATAAGAAAGACTTCATATGAGTAAAACAACATCTTCATGTACCACACAAAACATGAATACTATATTATTATGGGCTAAGAATAGTATATAAATTTCCCTTCTAATTCATTTAAATTGCGTATTAAAAGCTACGACAGTGTTTAAACTATACTATCACCAAATAGTATAGTATAACCTTAACTCTTTATAACATCCTTTATACTTCCTACCGGTAGCATATGTAACATATAAACTATACAAAAATGATAAAATCAGTCTTACTATACTATTTTACTCTTTCATATATTATAGTTTTTTCGATTACAACATCCATCACCATCTCCAGCCTCACAAGCCATAACCTTAAATATACATTCCCCCACACAAACCTTATTCAATTTCAGGTTACCTTATTCATGTTGTCACCGTAAACCCCTTCCACCAAAGCTGAAAAATAAAAGCAGTTGTGGAGTTAATCACAGTGCCAATGTCGATGAACTTGTGAGCAACCCAAAATTCTAGTCAACCCAACTAGACTTATGGCGACTCGGTTACTCGGGCTCCGTACTTCTGCCTCCGAGAAACTCTACTTGATGCAGGAAATTCAACTTTGCTCATCTTACAACTTTGACCTCTCTCTTTAATCATCCTTCTCTAATATTGTGAAGACTAAGTAGAGTGAGATCATTGCACATTTGCTTCAGCTTGTTTACCATTTCTTTCACTATACTCCTTGAACAAATCAGTTAGAACACTAAGAACTAAATCATTTAACTCTTTAGCCTCCATACTGTCTCCCCCGTAAAGATTCTCAAGCACAACTTTGCAAACTTCATATTTCTTCTAGTAACAAAGACGCTTGCCACCACTCAAATCTTGTCAATGTTCTTCAACCCATCCCACTATTTATCAAACTTCATCAACATCTACATATGACAAGCCATTTTTCAAAATCAGATTGATAATGTGACCTGCGCATCTCACTTGCAGATACTCCCCTTTCATAAGTGATGATTCATTAGATATCTGAGAGAAACTACTTTCAAAAAGCACCAAAAGCATTGCTGCTCACAGTTTCATTATCCATAGTGATAGAATACACCACTTCTATTCCCCAACCAGTTAGGCATTCTAAGAGAAAAAATGCATTAGTCTTACCTTTTCGATCGGTTACATATTTGAACCCAATGATCAGTTTGTTCAACCGCAAATATGCATCTTGGAGCTTTTGGAGCATTTTAAAGAGATTAATCCGTAGATGATCTATGAGAGAGTTGAAGTACAAGACTGCCATCGATCGACGGCACTATCCCGACGTTGACCAATGTTATATGACCAAGATCGATCTATGCTGATCACTTGGCATCGATCGATGACCAATTCGCAGACAACCGATTTCAAGCCCAAGTTAGAGACAAGATACAAGATTACAAGTTTACCCCTTGACGAGTTTTGACCTAGATTTTAGGGTTTTTATATTTATATTTTATGTATGAGAAGAGAACGGGGGATACAATAACAATACAATACAAATAACAATACAATACAAACTACATACAATACAATACAATACATACAATATAGTAGACAATATTCTTAGGGAGAATTTGTATTTAAACGCCAGTGGCTTTATCTATGCATTATATTTAGACTATCTATTCTTACTTTGATTAATGTTCTGAGTAGTATCAGATTTAGGATTTTTAATGGTACTGATGGTTAGCCAACAATAGAATTGGTTAGGGTCATTATCAAATCTATCAATGGAATTGGGTTTATTGCTTGTGATATAGAGTAGCTAACTAGAACCCTGATAATAGGATAGTTAGGCGCCAGCGAGAGCATGGTCTACTACCAAAATTTATTCTGTTGAGCTAGGTTGCTAGAAACAAATGAGAGTGGATTTAGTTAATCTAGTGGACTTATCGAATTAGGTTATAAAGCTTGACTCAAGAAACCATCGATCAACGCAGGATCATTGCCATCGATCGACGCAGGATCATTGCCATCGATCGATCGTCATTCTGTGTCAACAAGCGAGAGCTGAGACATTGGACTTAGTCAATAGATTAGACTCGCAGCGAGAGCTGGTGTCTTTTACATTAGATATTGAGTTCCATGATTAAATACCTTTAACTTCTATCTTCTATAATCACTTGCTTGAAATCCTAGATTTAGCATATTTACATTTACATCTAGTTAGTTTATTAAAGTATTTCCATGTTTACTTTATTAGCATATTTCCATATTGCATCTACACTCTCTAACAAGAAACATTTCCTTAGACTGGTTACTTGTTACCAATATATATATATATATATATATATATATATATATAATAACCTAGCTTAACTTTAGGAATAAGAAATCTATTGTGTGCCATTGTTCTCTTTGGATTTGATCCCTAAGTACTACATATGATCTCTCTTGGCAAGAGTATTATTTTGTGTGTTACAATTAATGGTTAATTTGATAGTTGATTGTTTAGGATATTTATACCCTGCTAAAACAGTAAACAACACTGCATGTTACTAGGATTCTAACCTAGAAAGTTGGGTAAGGTACCACAAGATGGTCTCATGAAATGATTTCAGGTTCATTTGAAAATTATGGCACTGATGGACCCTTGACTACATATAAGTAGTTAAGAATGGGTGCCATGAGTTCAACAAGGATGGACTACTTGGTTTGGATTAAATGGTTCTACAACCAAGTGGGGGAGATTTATTATATTGGTGATCAAAGTCATGATCTGTAAAAAGGATCATGGAGCAAGATGTAATTGATTGGCTAATCAAGTTTGTTCCATGTCTGCGATAAGGCTAAGTTTTATTGGGAAACAAGTCAGAAGACAATGTCTAACCACCACCGGATTCAAGGATGAATCCTTCGCAAGTGGAGGAGACTTTTCATGTCCCAACATGTCCCAGATCCTAGATAGGATCATTCAGGACGGGCCATGGTCCGAGGGAACGAGCAATCCGGTTATATGAGCTAAAGGCAAGGATCCCATGGCCTAAGAAGATGGTTAAGTAAACCAGAATGATGATACTTAACCAAATAAAGGAGGAAATAAGTTCAAGGTAGCTGGAAGAGGTGTATAGAAGATGGATGAAGTGTATGGACTCTGGACGATACACGCATGAAGCTGGTTCGGCTGGACGAAGCTCACTCTAGCTCACACTGAGTAGAGTCACATACACTTTCTGTAATACTATTCATTCATCTTGACCAGCTGGGAGTCAGCTTATCTCAGCTGGATGGAGTGTTCGGGTCTTGGGCAGTTGAACCAGTCCGGGCTGTGGTCGGGTCAATGGGTTGGGTCATGTGGTCTGGCCATTGGGGAAATGGTACATGAGGTCAATATGTTCATTCCACGGGCTGGGGATTGGGTGTAGGATCGTGGGTGATCTGCTACCAGGTGATTATCAGCCAAAGGATGGGAAGGGAGGCAGTTATGGACGAAGAGATGCGATGGGAGCAAGTCATGTCCATTCGCCCAAAAAGTTGCACCCGTTCGGCCAAGATAGTTGGCTGTACCTTTCTCTATAAATATGTGGGCCTGGGGTTTAGGGTTTAGGGTTTAGCAGAGAGCAAGCACTGTTACTGAATAAACTTCGGAAGCATCGCAAGGCTCTCGGATATTCGTTAGATGACATCCCGAGAATCTCTCCCGATTTATGCATGCGTAGGACACACCTTGATGATGAATCCAAATCATCCATCGAGCATCAGAGGAGATTGAACCCAACCTGAAGGAAGTAGTTAAAAAGAAAATCATGAAACTTCTAGAAGCAGGCGTTATTTATCCGATATCAGAGAGCAACTGGGGCAGTCCGGTTCATGTTGTCCCAAAGAAAGGAGGAATCACTGTGGTAAAGAATGACAAAGATGAATTGATCCCTACTAGAACTGTCACCGAACACAGAATGTATGTCGATTACAGAAAACTAAATGTTGCCAAACGAAAAGATCATTTCCCTTTACCCTTTATGGATCAGATGTTAGAACGACTTGCAAGCCACGAATACTACTGTTTTCTCAACGGGTATTCCGAATTCTTCCAGATTCCCAAACACCCGGACGATCAAGAAAAGACCACCTTTACTTATCCATATGGAACATTCGCATATCGCAGGATGCCATTTAGACTCTGTAACGCCCCTGCGACTTTCCAGAGATGCATGATGTCAATATTCACCGATATGATCGAGGACTTTATGGAGGTTTTAATGGATTAATTCTCGGTATACGTTCCAAACTTCAAAACTTGTCTCGATAACCTATGTAAGGTCCTATCTAGATGCGAAGAGAAAAAAAATCTGGTTTTGAACTGGGAAAATTCCCATTTTATGGTTAACACCGGAATTGCTTTAGGACACAAGGTCTTAGCAGCCGCAATTGAGGTAAACAAGGAAAATATTGAAGTAATGACTGGACTGCCACCACCCACTAATGTTAAAGACGTTAGAAGTTTTTTAGGACATGTTAGACCCCTCACTGCGCTCCTGTGCAAAGAGTTGAAATTCGATTTTTCACCTAAATGTCTCGACGCCTTTAAGAAAATTAAATCAGCGCTCATATCCGCCCTTGTTGTCCAAGCACCAGACTGGGATCTACCCTTTGAAATTATGTGCGACGCCAGCGATTCCGCTGTAGACACAGTACTTGGAAAAAAGAAAGACAAAAAGTTGCACGCTATATACTACGCCAGCAGAACTCTAGACGATGTGCAACACAATTTTGCGACAACGGAAAAAGATTTATTGGCTATGCTATTCGCCTTCGAGAAATTTCGATCATATCTAGTCGATTCAAAAGTAGTAGTTCACACCGACCACGTGGCATTGAAATACTTAATGAATAATAAGGACGCTAATCTGAGACTTCTACAATGGATCCTAATTCTCCAAGAATTCGACATAGAAGTCAAAGATAAGAAAGGAGTAGAAAACAGAGTCGCAGATAACTTATCACAAAAAGAATAGACGAGGACATCCCTATAGATAATTTCTTACCCACAAAAAATGTCTACTTAGCAAACTCGACTTTCGTTGGTAGAGTTAGTTCGGCACATGAAGTGGAAATGATCGACACCGTGCTAAGCCATCGAACGACTGTGGCCGTAGAGCATCGATCGACGGTACACTTGAAAAGGAAGATGAAATAATGATTCAAATAAATATGAACATCAGTTGTAAACCGTTGATCCCGATTAATGACTCTCCCGGAGGTAGAGGTTTGAGTCCGGGTGTGTGCACTAAACACCACTGATAGACCTTGGTGTGTGATAGGGTCTGATATTTACCACTATTGTGCCATGATATCAGCCATATTTAGAGTCTAGTACATGTTTTGGAGTATGTTTTAGAGTATGTTTTAGAGTATTTTCAGGTTCAGGTATGTTGTGGAGAACTTTGATGATTCTGGAGCTTTTAGAGAAGCATAACTGCGATGATGCATCAGATGTTTATCTATGGATGGATACCTTCCCACAGTGATATTGAGATAATCTTTTGACATTAAATAAAGCTTTGAGTTATCTTTCTAATTCCACCGGTTTGAAGTCCATCGGATGGTTAGATATAAAGTTATGTCCAATTTACTGAAGAGTGGTCTGTCTGCCTCGCGAGAGGAAGTTGTCGAGAAGATCAATGAGTGTCGATTGATGGCACAACCTTGGTGTCGAACGACGGTGATCCCAAACGACAGGCCCGGATTTTTTTATGGCCGACTAAGGCTCAGATGTCATGGGAAGTTACCAGAATACCCTTGCACGAGTTTAGACATAATTTATATAGTTTTCTAAACCATTGTTGACGGCTAAGCCTTATTTTATTCTTTGTCTTAATTTTTGGAGAGAAGATCAATTCTCCTTCTGATATTGATTGGAACTCCTTGGTTTTATATTGATTTCTATATCTATTATTTATTCATACTATGATTTGTGTTATTGTTCCATGTCTGAGTAATCATCTTGTTAGGTTTAGGGATTTCATGTTCTTAATGTCAAGCTGATAGTCATAGGATTGCTAGGTTATCTATAGATCTCTACACCAGGGGGGCTTGTAATACTAGGATCTAGAGTAATGGAATAACACGAGAGTGTGACTGATTGCTTGAACCTAGAATCATAGGACAATTGAGAGGCACGGGAGTGCAATTAATTAACGGAACCCGAGCGATGTGTGGATTAGGTATCTAGGCGCATACGAGAGTTGTTCTAGGATCTATTTGAACATCATCGATATGTGTGTTAATGCTTGTCTGAGGTAGCATCGATCGATACCCAAACATTCGTCTCGATCGACGCTCGATCCTTTTTTGCATGCGAGAGCTGGAACATAGAAATTAGGCATCTTATTAGTAATTGCATGTGAGAGCTGGATTACTTGCTTATTGAGTTCGACTTCTAGGATTTGATCTATAAAACCCTTAGCATCCTTGATTTGTGTTTTGAATCTATTGATGGATAAATCCCTAGACCTAGCTATTTCATCTTATTGTTATCAAACCAATCACCTGCTTACTTGTCCACTATTACTTCTTTAATAAAATGTTTGTCTAGCTTAATCTAAACATCTATAGTCTATTGTGTTACCACGGTCCCTGTGGATTTGATCCCTAAGTACTACAATTAAACCTCTTATTTGAGAGAGTAAAAAGTAGCTTATAGGGTTAATTTGAGAGTGCATAATAAAAGCTACCTCAAATTTGGCGCCGTTGCCGGGGAACGAGGATCGCCATTAGACTTGATTAATAGGTTTAGTGTAGATTTTTATTTTCTGTTTTAGTTACTTACATAAAATTTTCCTTGTCTTTCAGGTACATGAAGAGCAGTACCTGGAGCAACAAGGAAAAATACTTAATTTTCTCAGACCCAGCAGCTATTAAACGCACCATCCACAGAGAGAAACTTCTAGCATCGATCGACAACAACACTTCGACATCGATCTACACCACTCTTGGAAGAACATCGATCGACACTTCTACTCTACCATCGATTGACAGTAACCAGCGAGTAGAGATGGTTGCGGCACTTATTCTGACTAGGGATGGGAATGGAGACCTGCATGACCATGAGGGTTATCTGTGTAATGCAGCAGGTCAGAAATTAGATGCACAGGGGGCTGTAATCCATGAGCATCGATCGATAGCAGAGTTGATCATGCTTACTCCATTATATATTAACAAGTCTGCGATTCAAGCTCGAGAAATCCAGGGGGTCAATGGCCAGATAAGACATGCATACTTTACTCAAGTGAGTGAGCACCCCTTTCATGGCCTTCCCCATGAACATCCCATGAACCACATTGAGACACTAGAGGATTGTGTTTCTAGCATCCTGGAGCATGAAGAAACTAAAGACTATCTTCTATGCAAGTTATTCAAGTATTCTCTCTCTCGAATGCACTTGTTTGGCTGAAACTTCTACCACCAGGATCTCTCACTACCTGGGATGATGTCAAGACATAGAATATTGTTTCACTGGATTATTTAGCCCATATCTAAGCATGGGGAACAAAAGCAAGAAAAATGACATACTCACTGAAGTACATCAACAATTCTCTTGCTTGATCCGGCCATGTGCCATTCCGATCAGGCAAACATGTGGTTACGTACCACCTAGTCCCTGAGCCAAAAATACGGGTCTTGGTAATCATGTAATGCGAACTCAGATCAAGAATCCCATAAAATCATAAGATCTCGTACAGTCCCTTGCTATCACAAGGAACAACAAATATCTTTCGGCTACTCACGGCTAAGCATCTACTACTGGGTTTCCATATAGTCTAGGCCGAGGCAACCCATGAAAACCCTTAAAAGAAGCGATGTCATGCTCTTACTATTCATGGACCTGTTGAGAAGGTATGATTCCGGTCGAACAAAGTGCATAAGTTATCTCCCGACCACCCAGGAAATCAAAAGATAAGGGGCAAACTGTTTGTGATAAATAATCCAAGAAGTCATATCCTGAGCAGGACGCCGGTCTTCTTTTCCTGCATCGACAATTCCCGGTGCTAAACCGTTTTTTCCCTGCGCCTCAGTAAAATGTGAAGTTTCCACTATAGGAAGATCTTTTCATATTTATTGAATATGGAAGGATCTAAACCAGATGCCGACTACCAAGACCTGAAAATGGATTAAGAAACCATGTGATCTTTAACATAAGTGGAAAACCCACAAAATACGTTGCATGAAAATTATTTGACAATCGCGTGAATGAGCTAGCAAAGACCATATTATACCGTCAAATACATAAACTCATGTATGAAAGCTCAAGAGACTACTCCCATGTAGGAGACATAGTATGAAAAAGGCAAAGTACTTCCTGAGAAGCTTAAACGCTTACTCTTTGGAAGGGAGAATATTGCATCAGATGCAATGTGCTGCATGCGAAGGTTACACGCTTATTTTTAGGCAGGGAGCATACTACATAAGATGCAAGGTACTGTTTGAGAAGCTTACACACCTACTCTTAGGCAGGTAGCATATTGCATAAGATGCAAATTACTCCATGAGAAGCTTCCATGCTTACTCTTATCCATGGAACATATTACATAACATGCAACATACTGCCTGAGAAGCTTCCACGCTTACTCTTGTGAAGAGAGCATATTACATAACATGCAAAGTACTACATAAGAAGCTTACAGGCTTAATTTTACACAGGGAGCATCATACAAAACATGCCAATTCTATGACAACACTGGAAGCATAAGTACAAATGCAGAATATTCTATCCAACTCAAATTTTGTACAGGGAGCAAACCCTACAACCTTGCATATAAGTTGGATACCCATGAGAATGATCTAAAAAGTATATGAAAAAAGCAGGAATAGGCCCGCGCAATCCTGAGTATGCTGTCGAAAATATCTAATACATGCATAAAGGCCACACGCCAAAATATATGCAAGAAACCTTCATAAGAGATGTGCATATTCATGCATCAAAATGCTAAGTGCTAGACATAATGTAAGAAGCATGAATTATACTTTCAAAGTACTGTAAACAAACCTAAGGGTTTATATACGGAACAAAATATGCAAAGTCCGGACCATGGGAGCACACTTATTCCTTTCTTATCCAGATGTGGAAAGCAATAAGACTAGCGCTTAAGTCACCACACTAGGTAGATTCACACCAGCATCAAACGGTAAGACTAGTGTTTGCCTCACCCTTTTCAGGGTCGAGTCACACCAGCACATCACAAAAGTCTAATAGTGGCTTTCCTACAGAAAGAAGACTACAACATCTTAAGACATTGATAGTGGCCTACTTCCGAGTGGCAGAGTGCAACGTGTAAACCGACATCGATAATGGCTTACCTCCGGGGCTGAGTGAAATGCATATAAAATTAAGAGCAGCTTACTCACGGAGGAAGAGCTCATTACAATCTTCTAAAACCTTTGAGTTTAATGAAAGGATATGTCTTAAGACCTCTGGGTCCTAAATGGATAAATACTAAAACCTCTGGTTTCCAGGACAATAGTACATACAACCTCCGCGTTCCAGGGCAAATTCCATAAAACCTCTGGTTTCGTGGACAAAATTTCATACCACCTCCAGGTTCCTGGATGAAATTCCATACAAACAATGGGTTCCTGGAAGAAATTTCATACAACCTCCGGGTTCATGGACGAAACTCTATACAACCCACAGGTTCCAGGCCTAAATTCCATACAACCTCCGGGTTCTTGGATGAAAGTCCATACAGCCTTCGGGTTTCTGGATGAACGTGTGACACCTCCAATCGTAGATGATCGGAAATGACACGGTCGATGTTCCCTGAAAGCCGACCCGAGGTTCACGGAAAAATTCCGATCATCTTGGACTAGCCATTTGAGAACACCAACGCTCCTACCGGATATCGACCAAGGCTTTTCAACCGGACCGAGTATCCGATAGTTAGTTCGTCCCGGACAAGGACTAATATCATATGAGTACCCGTAATTTATAATCATCTTTATACATTATTTATTTACTTTTAAACATCTTACAAAGTGTTATAGTTTCACCCTAAGGCCTAACGCCCAACAACGTTTTAAGTAAATATACAACAAAGATACGTTGCAAGGAAAACAAAACACTACCGCTGGTTGGTCGTTCCTTCCCTCCAAAAAGAAGAGGTCTCCCAACTAGTGGTTACCTGCACACACAACAATGAGTCGTGAGTAGCTAGTTTACTCAGTGAATCTAGATCACTACACAATCAATAGTACAATCAAACAATTATCAAAGCATGAACATGAACATACAAATACTTGATTTATACTTTAATATATTATTCGTCAATGTGAATCTCATTTTTATTTATCACTTCCTTGTTACCCGCCCTTCATCACTTCAATTATAATTACAATATATATACTAAACTTGACAAACCACAAAGGCTAACTGAGAGTAGTGAGTTAGCATTACCATCATCCTCGAACGTCTTAATGAACATTCGGGACTGCATCGTCATGCAGTACACGGCCTCCAGGGTGCTACCCCATCATCGTGTCTTCATGACCTTGTTCCCTTCCTAGGAATAAGTTACGGCAATGCGGGAATTTAGGGATAGTGATTTAATAATGAGTTTTCACTTAGTACTTAATTTCATAATTAATCCATAATTAGCACTTGAGAACAAGTACTAAGAACTTAACCTCAATGTGTACTTTCAAATATTTCTTTAAGTGTTAAGTGTTTACATTAAGTAAACACCAGACATTGTCAAAGGATTAAGAGACTTTACTAATTAACTGATATAATTCCATTCCATTCAATCACATACACATATGTGATCTAACACCACATCACCTTAGACTCACCTAGAGACTGGTCTTGAAACTGATTTCGACAATTCTTGAAACGTTCTTGTACTAGGCTGGACGAACCTGAAATAAGCAGTTCGAAAACATGATCATCCATCCAAACAATTTGGTTTTGAAGAAGGAGTTTGACTTAGATCTACTCAGCTCGGTTCAGGACATAACTTAGCAGTTTATACTAACTCAGACTAGATCAGTACGTGATAGGTTCAGACCATAAACAACTTGGCTCGGACAAGGACTAGACAAGATCAATTCTGTTCGGTTCATAACAATAATATTCCGACAGTTTGGTTCACTTTAACTACTTAAATCAGTTCAGTTCAAGCTCGGTTCTACTCCTCCTATATCATATCAGTTTGGTTCAGACAAGGTTGTTTCAGTACAAGGTCAGTTCATCTCATTTTAACTTCACTCAGACCATAAACAGATTAGCTAACAGTTTCCAAAGATTGATTCCAACCGAAACTAAACTAAGCTGATCAGTACACCATCTTAAACAAGTGATCCGGCCATGACCTTAGCTTAACAACACATGGAATTGCTCAGAACATGGCTAAGGCAGGTAGATAAGGCTTACCCTATATCACCACGGTTAGATACACCTTGATGATGTTCTCCTTCAAGCTAAGCTCACCAAGAAACTGATTAGAAAGAGAGATGAAGTTCGGTTATGATCAGAAGCTGAACAAGGTCTAGGGTTTAATCAAACTCTCTTACCTTCTGATCCTTCTTCTTGATCTTTCTCTTGGTTCCTACTTCTTTCTCTCTGATTTTTTTCACTGAAATTCTCTCTTTCTTTCAGCAACAAAAACGTGCAAGTAGCTCACTGAAGGAGTTATATATCTGAGGAGTGGTCCAATCTGAGTGTGTCAGCTTAACACAAAGCATAAGTGAGCAAGGAAAGCTGGAGTCCTGCTTCACCACACCCAGCCACCAGCAGCCTCCATTTTCTACCTTTTAAGAAATGTTTATAAATCATGTGCTTCTCACATGATCTGTCCAGCAAGCAAGCAAGCAGCTTGTACTTTTCATGTGACTTGTGCTGACAAAGCATGCAGACAAGGTGGTGAAGTACCATGGACAATTTATAAGGAATATTAAGAAGCTTGTCGGTAATTTTCGGACAGTTTTTGACTAAAATTTTCTCGACCTTTGATTCTTGTCTTGCTTCAACCAAACTCGTGTAGCTTAAATAAAATCCGACCAACTGATATCGGTCATATTTGCATAGTTTTGGTCATCTCTTTAAGTGCATTACAGGCATATAGGATATCATTTAGGCATATTTAGGTTGCATTCCATTACATTTGTCTATGTCAGGTATGGGAGATATTCGTTGATGAGTTTGGAGGCAATGGAGGCCAAAGAAGTGGAGTTTGGAGCAAAATGGGGTGTAGCGATCAGGCGTAGCGACCAGCCTTGGTCGCTACAGACCCACATGAAGAATCCGAGGACCATAGCGACCAGGTGTAGCGACTAGCCCTGGTCGCTACAGACCCACAGGGGATTTGCGGATGCCATAGAGACCAGGCGTAGCGACCAGCCTTAGTCGCTACAGACCCACAAGGGAAACCCGGGGACCATAGCGACCAGGCATAGCGACCAGCCCTGGTCGCTACAGTCGTTGAAGCTGCAATTTCTACGGGTCAGCCCAGGCTTGTTGGGTTGACCCGATTTGTTTTCAAACTGCTATAAATACTCTTTAAACCTAGTTTTTCATTTATTCTGGTTTTTATCTGAGACTAGACTACTCTTGGTGAAGAAGATTGAATCTTGAATCCTTTTTGATTAATCTTATTTTGATTCATTGTTTATTCTTGTTCATTAGAAATGATTTACTCTGATTCATCTTTGGTTTTTGAGTTCATCATGTTTGCTAGTGAGTAGTCATCTGTAGGATCCATGGGTTAGGGTGATCTAGGGTGATTAGGTAATAGGTTAGAAGGTTTAGTGTTGGATTATTCATGTTCTATGATTATTGCTAGTCTCTAATGCTAGATTAGACTTGATCACTTTAATCTAGATCCATAGGCAATTTGTACCCGAAAGGTGTTCGACGAAATGTCTGAACCAAAGCGATAACTCTCTTTACTTGCTTAACCAATGACAATTGATGTTAGGGAAGTTTAGATAGTCAATAGACCTGCTCTTAATGATTGCTTGATTTAACTAGACCAAAGACATTTGATGTTTAGTGATTGAAAGCAAATGAACTTTTATCTTGATAGAGAACTAGTTTAATGGTACGTCTAGACTAGTAGAACCAAGTTGTTTATAACGTTAACCGTCTATCTTAGATCCAAATCACCCAAAGTCAAAGCCCTTGCCCATGGGTTCTCGTTCTTCCCATTTATTTATAATTCTAGTTTCGCACCTGTGTTATTTTGTTACTTCACCCACATATCTAAATTGATTGCACTTAGATTAAGTTTATACTTGCATTCTCATTGCATCATGCTCACTTAGGATTGGATTGACACTCATCTATACTACTTTGATTAGGATAGAGTAAAATCCTTTATCAAATTTGGCGCCGTTGCCAGTTCTAAGTTGATTGTGACAGTGAGATTTAGTCATAACTTGAGACTAAGTCTTATTTTCTTTTATTTGTTTACTGACACACTTTCTTCATTTCTCTTTGAATCACAGGTGTATGAACTTGCGGAGCAGAGGACCAACAGACCTTGTTCCACGAGTAGATAACATCAGGGGTTTAGAGAGAGAGTTAGCAAGAAAGAGAAGAGAAGAACAACTGATTCCTTTCGATCGGTTGGAGTTTGAAATGGACGTTAACCACAATAACCCTCACCAGGCAGGTGTCAATGGAGTTAACAACAATGGACCACAACCTCCAGATGCACAGGGCCAAGGAGCTGCAAACCTTGGGCAACAACATCCTCCACGCCAAGCTCGGGCAATCGAGACATATGACCAGCCCAACATCCATGGGAACAGGGCTGGTATCAGAGCACCTGCTGTGGAGAACAACAACTTTGAGATCAAGTCAAGTTTGATCAACATGATTCAAGCTAACAAGTACCATGGTCTCGCTTTGGAGGATCCACTAGACCACCTGGATAACTTTGACAAGTTATGTGGCACAACAAAGATCAATGGAATTTCAGAAGATGCTTTCAAACTGCGATTGTTTCCCTTCTCTTTGGGAGATAAAGCCCACTTATGGGAAAAGAGTCTACCTCGGGGATCCATTGAAACTTGGGAAGAATGCAAGCGTGTTTTCCTTAACAAGTTCTTCTCTACTTCCAGAACTGCTAAGTTGAGAAATGAGATTTCTGGATTCCAACAAAAGAACCTTGAGAGTTTTGCTGAAGCATGGGAAAGATTCAAGAGCTACTTAACACAGTGTCCTCACCATGGCTTCAATGATGAGAGTATCCTGAGCACTTTCTACAGAGGGGTTCTGCCTAAGTATCGAAGCATGCTAGACACTGCAAGTAATGGTTTCTTCTTGGGTCGAACAGCTCACGATGGCATGGAACTTGTTGAGAACATGGCACAAAGTGACTCAGTGTACAATGATGACTGCGACAGGCAAAACAGAGGTGGAGGTGGCGAGGACTCCAATACAAAAAAGAACTGAAATCTCTGCAGGATAAACTTGACATGCTTCTTCTGGATAGAGCTAAACAGGAAAAGGTGAACTTTGTTGGGAAGAAAGGTCCAGAAGAAGCTCTTGAGGTTAATGAAGTTGATGGTTTGGAGGGACAACAAGAGCTATGCTTTGTCAGCGCTAACGGACAGTGGTACAGGAAAGAACCCAACTTTCCCTACCCAAACCCTTTTCCAAACAAGCCCCAGTACCCAAACAACTACCAGCAAAATGCTTACCCACCCAAACAACCCTATCCTCCAGGCTTTCCACCCAAAGGTAATCAGTCTACTCAAGGTCAAGGAAGTTCTCAACAGGCTCAACCTAGAGATACAAGTGTGGAATCCATGTTTAAGCAGCTTCTTGAATCTCAAGCGAGAAATGAGAAAGCTATTGGAGATGAGTTCAAAAACATCCACACAAAGATTGATGGGAGTTACACTGAGCTCAACAACAAATTCAAAGCTTTGGAGAATCAATTCGCCACGATGAGCTCCAACTCTAAGAGACCCACTGGATCCTTACCTGGAAAATCTGAGCAGAATCCTAAGGAGACAATGCACTCAATCACTTTACGAAGTGGCAGAGAGTTACCTTCAAGAGTTCTCCTCAAGGATGATGAGAAACAAGGTGGGGAGGTAGCCATCAATCTAGAGGATGAGGTTGTAATTGTGGATGAGAAAACCAATGAGGATATCATGGAAAAGATTGTTGAGGCTAAAGGCAAAGGAAAAGCTGAGGAGGAAAAGAAAGCATCGAACAAAGATAACGTTACCTCTTCCTCAACACAGTCTACGTTCATTCCCCCTCCTTATGAGCCAAAACTTCCATTTCCAGGCAGATTCAAGAAACAACTTTTGGAGAAGTACAAGACCCTGTTTGAGAAGCAAATGAGTGAGGTTCAGATTACCATGCCCATTATTGATGCCTTCATGTTGATCCCTCAATACAACAAGTTCTTGAAGGATGTTGTAACTCAGAAGAAAAAGGAGATGGAAGGTATGATGGTTCTTACTCATGAGTGCAGTGCCATTATTCAAAGGTTGACTGTCCCAAAGAAGCTTGAAGATCCAGGAAGTTTCACTCTACCTTGCGCCATTGGACCTCTTTCGTTTGAAAGATGTCTATGTGACTTGGGGGCAAGTGTCAGCCTCATGCCTTTGTCTATTGCGAAGAAGCTTGGCTTTACACATTACAAGAAGTGTAGGATCTCCCTAGTGCTGGCCGATCGCTCTGTTAAGCTCCCTATTGGCATTCTGGAAGATCTACCGGTAATGGTTGGAAACTGCGAGGTACCAACTGACTTTGTTGTGCTTGAGATGGATGAAGAGCCTAGGGACCCGTTGATTTTGGGAAGACCATTCTTAGCTACTGCTGGAGCTATTGTTAATGTGAAGGATGGTAAGATTGATCTTCATCTTGGAGAGGGAAACACCCTTCACTTTGATGTTAAGGAGATGATGAAGAAACCTACCATTCAAGGGCAAGCTTTCTACATTGAGGCTATGGATACTTTAGCTGATGAGTTCCTGGAAGAGATGGCGCTTGAAGACTCTCTTCAACATGCCTTAACAGTAGATAGAGAGGTCCAAATGATTGAGGACAAGGAGAGCAAAGAGTACATGAGGATGTTGGATTCCCACAAGAGATTGAATGGGGAAGACAATTTCCAAGAGCTGTCTAAAGCTGTTTACCATGTTGCCTCAACCGCCTTACAAGAAGACCCTCCACAAGATGATTGGAGCGAGCTCAAGGCACCCAAAGTGGAGCTTAAACCCCTCCCCATTGGTGTAAGGTACGCATTTCTTGGTTCTAATAACACCTATCCTGTCATTGTGAGTAGCCACCTAAACGAAAATGAATTGTCTACACTTTTAATTGAGCTTAAAAAGTATAGAAAAGCAATTGGCTACTCACTTGAAGACATCAAAGGGATATCACCCTCCTTGTGCATGCATAGGATACATCTAGAGGATGAATCAATGACTTCTATAGAGCATCAAAGAAGGTTGAATCCCAACTTGAAAGATGTTGTTAAGAAAGAGATTCTTAAACTCTTGGATGCTGGAGTGATTTACCCTATTTCTGATAGTACTTGGGTATCTCCTGTGCATGTAGTTCCCAAGAAGGGTGGTATCACTGTCATAAAAATGATAAGGATGAACTGATACCCACAAGAACCATAACTGGTCATAGAATGTGCATTGACTACCGAAAACTTAATGCTGCATCTAGAAAGGATCATTTTCCTTTGCCATTCATTGATCAAATGCTTGAGAGACTTGCAAACCACCCATACTATTGTTTTCTTGATGGATATTCAGGTTTCTTCCAAATACCCATACATCCCAATGATCAGGAAAAGACAACTTTCACATGCCCCTATGGTACCTTTGCCTATCGCAGGATGCCATTTGGGCTATGTAATGCACCAGCAACTTTCCAAAGAGCAATGATGTCTATATTCTCTGATCTTATTGAGGATGTGGTGGAGGTCTTTATGGATGATTTCTCTGTGTATGGATCTTCTTTTGCTGTGTGTTTGTCTAATTTATGCAGGGTTTTGAGAAGATGTGAAGAGACGAACCTTGTGCTAAATTGGGAAAAATGTCACTTCATGGTGAAAGAAGGGATCGTTCTGGGACACAAAATCTCAGAAAAGGGAATCGAAGTGGATAAAGCAAAGATTGACGTGATGATTGGTTTAGCTCCACCTAGATCGGTGAAAGACATCAGAAGCTTTCTAGGCCATGTCGGGTTCTATAGGAGGTTCATCAAGGATTTCTCTAAGATAGCTAGACCGCTAACCAAGCTACTATGCAAAGAAGCTGTCTTTGACTTTGATGAGGAATGTCTTGAGGCTTTCAAGAAGCTGAAGAACGAACTTATCAGTGCCCCCATAGTTCAACCACCAGATTGGGAACTCCCTTTTGAGATTATGTGTGATGCTAGTGATTATGTTGTTGGAGCAGTCTTGGGGCAAAAGAAAGATAAGAAGACTCATGTCATCTACTATGCAAGTAGGACACTTGACGATGCTCAAATGAAGTATGCTACCACAGAAAAAGAGCTTCTTGCAATAGTGTTTGCTTTCGAAAAGTTCAGAAGCTATTTGGTAGGCTCCAAGGTGATAGTCTACACCGATCATGCTGCGCTAAGACACCTTTTGGCAAAGAAAGATGCTAAGCCAAGATTGTTGAGGTGGATTTTGTTGTTACAAGAGTTTGATCTTGAGATAAAAGACAAACCCGGAGTTGAGAATGGAGTAGCTGACCATTTGTCTAGAATGAAAGTTGATTGTGGTATTCCTATTGATGAAAACCTTCCAGAGGAGCAGATTATGGCCATCAAGGCGGTTATGAAGCTTTGTGAGACTGGGAAGAAACTTGAGGAGATCAAAGCAACTGAAGAGAAAGAACCATGGTACGCTGATTTGGTGAACTACTTGGCTTGTGGAAAAGAACCTTTGGGACTAGAAGGATATGCTAAGAAAAAATTCTACAAGGATGTGAAGAGATACTACTGGGATGAACCATATCTCTATATACTATGTAGAGATCAACTCTATAGAAGAGTAGTATCTGAAGGAGAGGTTGAAGGAATCCTTGAACATTGTCATGGATCATCCTATGGAGGTCACTTTGCCACCTTCAAGACTGTTGCTAAGGTTCTACAAGCGGGGTTTTGGTGGCCACACATGTTCAAGGACACACAAAACTTTGTCTCAAGGTGTGATGCATGCCAGAGAAAGGGGAATATCACTAAAAGGAATGAGATGCCTCAGAACCCTATCTTGGAAGTTGAAGTATTTGATGTATGGGGCATTGATTTCATGGGACCATTTCCATCTTCCTTTGGAAACGCTTACATCCTGGTAGCTGTTGACTATGTGTCTAAATGGGTAGAAGCTATCGCAAGTCCAACCAATGATGCTAAGGTGGTTCTAAAGATGTTCAAGAGCATTATCTTTCCAAGGTTTGGGGTGCCTAGAGTTGTGATCAGTGACGGAGGATCTCACTTCATCAACAAGCTGTTTGAGAGTCTTCTCAAAAAGAATGGTGTTAAACACAAGGTGGCAACTCCATACCATCCTCAAACGAGCGGACAAGTGGAAATTTCCAATAGAGAAATCAAGTCAATCCTGGAAAAGACAGTGGGGACAACAAGGAAAGATTGGTCCAATAAGCTTGACGATGCACTATGGGCTTATAGGACAGCCTACAAAACTCCTATAGGAACCACACCTTTCAACTTGGTCTATGGAAAAGCTTGTCATCTTCCAGTGGAGCTTGAATACAAAGCCTTGTGGGCAGTCAAACTTCTCAACTTTGACATCAAGACAGCCCAGGAGAAGAGATTGATTCAGCTGAGTGAACTTGATGAGCTACGTCTTGATGCCTATGAAAGCTCAGCAATCTACAAGGAAAAGACTAAAGCTGTTCATGACAAGAAAATCCTTAAGAGAGAGTTCAAAGCTGGGGACCAGGTGCTGCTCTACAATTCCCGATTAAAATTGTTCCCTGGGAAGCTTAAGTCCAGATGGTCAGGACCTTTCAAGATTAAAGAAGTGAGACCTTATGGAGCAATCGTTTTATGTAGCAAGGATGGACGAGACTTCACAGTCAACGGACCAAGAGTTAAGCTCTACTTGGGGATTTTAGATGAGGAGGAAGGAACTTCGATTCCACTCTCCGATCCAGACCTTGCCTAACTGACAGAGAGGAAGTCAAGCTAGAGACTTTAAACAAGCTCACTTGGGAGGAAATCCCATGTTTATCTTTGTACATATTTTTGTTTTATTTAGTTTACATTTCTTTTGGACTATTTGATACTTCTGGGTGAGTTCTTTCAGGATGAAAGTTGATCAGGTGGAGGGGAGCGCTTGGCAAAGATTTCGAAAAGTTAAACGCCCGTAGCGACCACCCGTATCGACCACATGACGTCGCTACGGGTCCCCAAGGGAGGCCACGAGAAAAAAATCCCGAGCACTGTAGCGACCACGCTTGGTCGCTACGGATTTATGCGGGGAGCGTAGCGACCACCCGTAGCGACCACGCCTGGTCGCTACGGGTCGAGGTGATTTATGCGGGGAGCGTAACGACCTCGTGTAGCGACCAGGCGTGGTCGCTACACGACCCAGGTAAGTCCCCTTTCCACTTATTTCGGACCAAAACCCAACCACCCCACCCTTTACTCGATTTAAACCCCCTTTTCTCTTCACTTTCCCCATTTCTTCCCCAAAACAAAAACACAAACTCTCCCAAGAACACAAAATCCTAACTTCCCCAATTCTTCATCAAATTCCTTGATTCCACTTGCTATCACTCGGAAATTGTCTGAAACTCCCATATCTTCCATCTCTACACTCAATCAAGCAACGGTACGAATGGCAAGAACATGATCATCGCGACCCACTAGAAGCGGAATCCCATCACGAAGGTCTCAGCAACAAGCTGAGGAAGAAAGGAGGAAGGCTGAAGAGATTGAAAGAGAAATTGAAGAAGGCCTTCAAGCCCCGACTGATACCGAAGACGAGGTTCCCTCAAGGCCAGCCAAGAAACCAAAGGGGAAAGGAAAGGGGAAGGAAAGGGATAGATCAGTCATCCCGACAAAAGCCCAGTTGCTCAGTCATCTCCAGAACGACCTTGCCTGGGCACCGACGAGATTCCCATGTCCGATATTCCTTCAGGAAACCGGACTCTATGATGGCGTCCTTCAGCTGCTAGAGTGCATGGGATTGCAGTCTCTCCTCTTGATGGAAGCGCAGCCTCTCTATGTGGATGCCTCATGCCATTTCCTCTCATCATTGGAGGTATTTCCCCTTAGCGATGGGCCACCGGAACTTGGGTATGGGCGGATTCAGTTCAAGATCCGAGGGAGGTCATACAGACTGAGTTATAAGGAAATCAGCGATGCTATGGGATTCTCAGATGATAGGATCAGCGATCTCCCAAGAAACTACAACATCCCGGATAAGGTTTGGCCTTTAATCGCCGAGTTTGCTCATGACCCCCAGAGGAACAAGAACTCAAGCATCAGGAACCCAGTGGTCAGATATGTGCAACGCATCTTGGGTAACACCATCTTTCTCGCCGGGAGTCTGGGAATGATCTGGACGATGAGATGACGATGATTGCTATGGCCCTCATACCATTGTTTGGGAGGGACGCGCTATACATGGCTGAAGAAGATGTTTACTCTGGCTTGGGAAGTGGGTTTCTTCGTGAGGAGACTCAAGTATTATCAGGATTGGGCGTGGACAAACCACGACAGCACGCCTCAGCTGAGCATAGGTAATCTGATCACACCATTGCTCCAGGCCGCACGAGTTCCTCTACAGAGCGAGACCCCTCAAGAGCCCTTATACATGGATGGTCCTTACATGAAGAGGACCAAGTTTCTTTCAGGGATGTTCCAGGGCCAGTACGTCTACTCCTTCCACATCCACTTTGACCACAAGGAGCTTCTCCTACCCAACCCGCGAGTCCTCATGGTACGCAGCAAGCACATCATCTCGTTTAACATCCCTTCAGACATGTTGCTTGGAACATACGGTCCACTTGAAACTGTTTCAAACCGTAGTAGACCAGCAAGATGATCAGTGATATATGGTGTTTTTCACATCATTGTATATATGTTTTTATTTGATTCAAGACTCTAAACCGTGTTAGTCTAGTCCCTTTTGGTCTTTTTTAGGTCTGGAGTTGATAGAAGAGTAAAGAAAGGGCACATGAAGAGAAGATTTCTTTTTGGAGTAATCATGCGGAGAACACTTAAGAAGAACAGTCCCCGAGACTGTACTCAAGCGGAACAGGCGGACGGGTGATCCCGATGACTGTTCCAGACGAATATGAAAACTCCTATTTCGAGAATTAAAGCCATGTTGCCCTAATTTTCTTCTACATATTGGCGCATCCCTATAAAAAAGACCTC
>CAJHQQ010002461.1:0-64313 GCA_905132885.1 Moricandia moricandioides
ATTTTTCAGCTTCTACATAATGAAAGTTGATCCAAAAAAATGTATGATGTTGATCCAAAAAAATGTACAAACATAAGTGAGCTTTGTGTCACAGGCCATTTCCACCCCTGTCTTGATGATCCCGCATTAAGCTTGTCCCGTGGCCACGACCCGTCATCTGAAAAACGGTGCGTGATATTTGGCAATTTTAGGGACTTCCTTTGATGTTTATATTTTCTGATTATCAGTGTGATGATTTAAGAATAAGTGACGCATATAATGAGAAGGTATGACAAACTTGTAATAAGAAAAACAAACCAAAATTTAGACTGCGAATATATTAATAATAATATTTATGACGTCAGATTGAACTTCGGCTCATAAGAAATGAAATTACAATCATAAAGTCAACTTGTAAACGCATTTTTAGGTAAATTAAAAAGGAGAGAAAGACACAAGGAAAGCATCAAAGATTAGAAATTGAAGGAACCAACACTGAAGCCTCTTTGTGTCCCGTGCATTCTCTTTTTAGTCACTCAGCCTGGTGTTGTGCCTGTACTCCAAACACCAAATTAAAAAAATGACCGTAAATATACAATAGTGTTTCTCTTTATTTCACATGTAGTATTAAACACCTAGACAACCATTCTAATACTTTTTGCAAAAAAAAAAAAAAAAATCCCCTTATTAAGGAAATTTAATAGTTTTCAGTTGTATAAGTTTTTTTTCCCCTTTTTGAAACCTAAGGAACTATGGTGCTTTTGTTTTTCTGAATTTGACAGCATTTTTTGAAACAAGATTATTGTGATAGATTGTGGCTCCGCTCCACTTGAACCAAACCCGTTTAAAATCCATCACACTTTAAATCCAGTTCGTTTCAACCTTAAGTATTTAAAACGGGTTATGATTTTGGCAACTCATACTATATGCCTCGGTAAATGTTTTCGTTTTTTTAAAAAATGAAAAGGTCCATGGACTTACATAGTGAAAACCAGAGTTTAGGCTCAAAACAAAACCGGAAAAAAGAACCAAACCATATTCGTAGAATGAAAACCCAGCTATCATGTGGACAAATCTATTTAGAACAAGGTTTGCCCTCACAAAGGTTCTCATCACCACCATAATAATTGCAAATCAAGTGTGAAATATACAATAGTGTCCGTGCATTCTCTTTTCAAGATATATATATATATACGTTGTAATAAATTATAGGAAGATAGAAATTTGTTAAAGATGGGAATAGTTAACCTGAGGTTTGAGGATGCCATACTTCCTTAACTCTTCCCTCACGACTCTTTTGTATATGAAAGCAGCTCCTCGGAATTGTGGCAAAACCAACCAAGCCACCAACACTAGCTTCGCCGTGTACCATATCGGTATCCTATATACATTTTCACAAAAAAAAAAAAAAAACAATATTTATACATCATATTATTACCTGAACAAATAAAAACATATTAGTTAGTATTATTTACCACTCTAGGAGAGATTGAAGGATGAGTTCCAAAAGAGTTAAGAAAGAGTAGAGAATCCAATAAGCAAGCCACTGCTCATCATCTGCTTTTGAAGGGCTCTCTATTGCTAGCACCGACGCATATCTTACCAGTATTATAAAATATATAAGAAAACAATCTAAATTAAATCTCTAAAATAAAACGAAACAAAATGTGTATCAAAGAAACAATAGGAAATTACTTACAACGGATAAAGCAGCATCACCACAGGCCTGTAAATGGTCGTAAACAGTAAACAAAACACCAAATCATGTTCTTATTTTAATAATAAAATAATATATAAAGAAAAACAATCCAACCATATATTGATGGAATCTAAGTATTATATCGAGAAAATAATATGAAAAATCATATAAGTACCCAGCGATGGAATGAAGAGAAGAGAGTAAAGTCCAAAACTTAGTCATTTTCAGAGGAACACAAGAAAATTCAAACCAATCAAAGGAAGAAGTAAAGAGAAGTTTCGAAGCCCTTTTGTTTTCTGAAACAACACGGCCAAAGATGCAAGCAGATCTTCTTATTTATAATATTAAATTTAGACACTAAAACGGTTTGGCACGTGGTTCAGCCCCGGGACAATCATATTTCGATATTTTGGATACCAAACCGATGATTAGTTTTGTTTCTTGTCTCATATCTTTTAATTTTTTTTGTAGTCATGCTCATATATTTTTTTTTCCTTTTACTGTTCTATATGTTTCCTTCATATGGGTTTTCCTTTTACTATTTTATATATTTTTTCCTTCATACGAATTTCCTTTTTACTATTATATAAGTTTCTACTTATATTTATTTCTTTTTCATTTCGATCATGTTGTAAAAGATACCCTATTTGAAAGGGAAGGAAACATTTTAAAATAAAAAAGATAAAATAAATTAGTTTTTCTTCAAAGTAATCATATAACTAATCGATCAGAATCGAATTTGTTAGTCCGGTTTAATGATTTTGGTACGATTTGGGTGGCTTTAGTTTCAACGTGGGCTGAAGAGACAAGAGGTATCAGATTCTAACTTGAGCGTGTTCGACATGTCACCGGCCAATAGAGGCCTGATGTCGGTGGGATTCTCTTTATTGTGATTTTCCATGCTTTCCTACTATTGATTTATCATTAATTACTCATAAAATAGTTTAACTAGTCAATCTATGTATATACTATTATTTAATAAGTGATTTTGTTTATTTGTCTTCTTCTCTATTATTTTAGGATAAGTTATTAGCTTAATTAATATTATTATTTAAATTTTTATTATATATCTATATAAATTTATCATGATATTTAAAATAATTAATAAACATATATTAACTAATTCTACCTATATACATGCTATTATTTTTCTAAAGTATTTTAATATATATATTTATTATGATATTTAATTCATAAATAGACATTAACAATAATATTAAAAAATTATACCGATAATATCATAATTACATTTATCTTATCAAAATGTTATTTAAATCATCAATTTTCAAATTTGGTTGACTAAATGTAGGTCTAAAATAACTTTTAAAGTTGATGACTTTTTTTGGTAAAATTATAAACAAACATTTTGTAAAAAAAATGGATATTAACTTTTAGAATAAATTATTTAGTATCTATAACATTTATAAATATGATATGTAATAAATAAAATATATATATATATATATATATATATATATATTTTCATTATTTACATCAAAATAAATTTGTATAATTTTTTCATTATTGAATAATTATTGAGAAGCTTTATATTGATTTGCGCTAATTATATCACTTCAATAACTATTCATATAGTTCTAATTGGATTATGTTTCATAATTTTACTGTCACAATTTGGTGTTTTGTTTGCAAAATATACATATACTTTGACTATCAAAAGAACAAAATTAATGGTAGATGGGTTCTTAGTGACTCCAATTAATGTAGGAACATTTTGGATCTTAACATTTTTCGGTGAAACTTATTTTTCATTAAATACAGAAAATCTTGTAACACATTTATAAAAATTATATAAATTTTCTTTTGAAGATTTTTATTATAAATATAGATACTATTATAAATTTTATTATTAATTGAGTATTTAATTATAAAACATAATCCAAATAGGATTATATAAATAGTTACAAAATATAATTGTAAATAATTATAAAATTTGTTCATAATCATTCTACAACTAAATAAAAAATTAATTATATGTTAACTAATTATTTATATTATAAATTAAAATTATAGAAAATTTTACTTTGAGAAATCGAAGACCTTTTATATTTTTGGTTGTAACTATTTCTTATTTATAATTTTATTTATTAGTGTTATAGTTATTAAAAATATATTTTTCAAGATTTATAATCCAAGTTATTGAAAAAAACAATTTACAAAAAAAAATCATCAATTTTAAAAGCTATTTTAACTATAACTTTTAACTAACAATATGATTAAAATAGTATGGTCAACAATTAAAATGATTGTAAATAAAGGTTGAGCGTTATTTTGGCTTACAAAAAAGTTTTTCCTTTATTTCAAACAAATTTGAAAATTGATGATTTTAATAAAAAAATTTAATTTATGATTTTAATGACTAATATTATAGCCAGTTTCTCTGATTATTGGAAATATTTATCTAAATACATATTATTACATATTAAAGTTAAATTAAAGGTAAATAATCATTGAAAATATATGTCTTAAAATATAAATGGTATACTTATGTTAATTATTTTATATATTTTGAATATTAAAAAATCATATTCCCATCCTAAAATAAATTAATTTGTATTTGTACATAACGAATTTTGATGATTCGTAAAGTCGCAAAAGTTATCACAATAGTATATTTGAAACTACAGTAGTTAATATTATAAACGATAAAATGAGAATTAAATAAAATATATTAAAATATATGGGATCATGAGAAACTATGATAAAAGCATTAAATAACATTACAAAATGTGAAAATATGGAGAAATGCATTTATAGGTGATTTTAATTTGAAAGCTACATTATTATTTAAGTTTTTTGACAAATACACTTCTGTATATGTGAATTTACGTACTAAATTATCCTATATGAATATTTAAAGTAACAGTTTCAAAAAGAATAAGTTATTAAAAAAATCTTAATATATACAATATTGTTTTATATTTAAAAATAAAAAAATAAACATTGTTTCTTCTGATACTTCTTCACTATAAACTTGTATTCTCCATTTTTGCAAAGCCTCTTTCATTTTTCTACTTTTATAGTTTCTTCTTCCTCTCATTCAAAAATTTGTTAATTATTATTTCATATCTTATGTGTAATTCAATTTTATAAATTGTCATTTTCTACAATTGTCCAACATTGTGTCCTTCTCTTCAAACATGCATTTAATCTTTATAACTTTTTCATCTCGATCTTTTATAATTCTCTTAGAATTATATAAATTAAATTTGTCGATTTGATGATTTCGAAAGCATGTTTAGGTTTTGGACTATGCATGTGTATTGTTCTTAAATTATTTTTGATCTTTTTAAAGAACAATGGAGACACATATAACTGGAGTTTCTAGATAGTGGAAGGAATGTGTTTTTATAAGAAGAAAAACGTGATTTTCTTCTATAAAGAATAAGAATTGTGCAATAATTTATTTATATAAGATTAAAATGAAGAATTTAATTACAAAATAAACTTTATGATAAAACCACAAACATCATAATTTTTTTTCTTTCATAATCATCGTTATTTTAAAATTTAAGAAATTAAAATATTTATCTCAAACAAAAATTTATTTATAAAATAATAGTAATAATAATAATATTGTTACTATTAATATCACATTTATATTTTTTTAACAGAAATTTAATCTGAATAAAAAGGTTTTTCAGATTTGGTAAAGTGTAGTTTTAAATAATAAAAATAAGATGTAATTTTCAAATTTTAAACAGTTAACAGAGAATTTTTCAAATTATCACTTAAAAATTTGAATAATAAACATAATATAAATATAATAAAATTATTTTTGTTCTCAAATCTTTTTATGATATATATTATAGAGAATATAGAACATTTATCGACTATTATTTTTTTTAATGTTATATTGGTTGTGATTATTAGCCACTATTTTTATTTCAGTCCAAATACGATTAATTTCAAATATAAGCTTCTTAATTTGATTATTACTATTTTTGGATTCAAAATCTACATCCCATAAATAAAAGTAGAAAAAAACATAATTTAAAATTTGTCTCTAATTTATTTGAAAGTTTTATCAAAGTAAATATTAAAATAAATTTTGTTAGTCATATATAGATATACCTAACAAAATTTATTTTAATTATATATATATATATTAATCCGCACAAACTGTGGGCCATCAACTAGTTAATTAGTATAATTCTGCTAAGTATGTATTGTAACATTTCAGTATACAACTACTTTAATATAACTAGACAAGAATAGGTTTATCCTCATTGGAAGACCAGTGATGCCTCGTCGTCAGAACATTCGGTCAATCCTTGCAAATTTACCGCGAGTTTGGGGGCCAAGATCGTGTGATTCAGGGCAGAATTGTTGAAGGGCACCGATTCCAATCTGTCTTTCCAACGGAGGAAGCCTTGAATATGGTATTGAGAAAAAGGCCTTGGGATTCTGCTGAACGGTGATTATGAAACGCTTGACTCCGACTTTCAACCTTTTGATGTTGAAGTACATCCCCTCCTGGATTCAGATTCGTGGAATCTCTTTCCAGTTTCTTAGTCAGAATACCGTGGAGCACATAGGTAGAGTAATGGGTGAGTTTATGGAAGTCGATTACACACCAGAAGCATTAACAAAATGTGACTATGACAGTGTATGTATCAACTGGAATGTATAAACTACATTGCGCTTTCAACGTCAGTTTCAATTTACTCGAGGAGTCTTTACATTTCTACGTCTGACCTATGAAATGCTATGGATTTTTTTGTGAGATTTGTGGTATGCTTACTCATGATTCAGGAACGTGTTTGATTTAAAATGGAGGTTCTCCACAGCCATATGATGATGATGATTCAAGGGGTGATGAACATTTCTAATCAACAACAACATCATGGTATCATCATTGAGGAATTACATGATGAGGATCAGCAAGGACTGGAGCCGGTTGCACAAAATAACGAATACGAGGTCTATGAAGCACACATTCAAGAGATAGAAGAAGAGGCTGATGATGATGATGGTGAGCTTTGGAATGGAATGGCCATGCGAACTATTTATTCAAATGATATCAACATGAAGGAGATGTATAATCCAATTCAACCTTTTGCTGAGAAGAATGATCCGCATGAGAGATTAAAGAAGAAAGTCTGAATGCTATATGATGAGAATCATAATACTCAGTTTAACAAGATGGAGAAAGGTGAAACAAGTGGTAGTGGTTTTGGTAATCAAAAAGGGTTAAGGAAAGTCAGGCAAATATCAATGTTTGTGGGGAGTACAAAGGAGGTTGAAACAAGAACAGAGGAAAACACAAACTAGAGAGGCGCGGTGGGCCAAGAACCACCTCTTCCGCCATGAGGATAACCTGCTGGAACTGTCGAGGTCTAGGCATTGACTCAGAATTTCGACGCCTTAAGGAGATAAATAAGACTTATCTCCCAAACATCATTTGATTGTAAAAAAAAAGCAACATGACGATTATATCAGAGACATCGGTGCTCAGTTAGATTGTTTGAATTATGTTTTGGTTCCTCCTTTAGGTTTTAAGTGGTGGTCTCGTGATCTTTTGGAAACCACATGTACAATTTTCAATTCTGTTTCAGTCTCCAAATTTGATAGATTGTAAAGTTCAATGCAATGAAATTTTTTTCTATTTGTCTTTTTTCTATGGACATCCTACTCCAAGTTTGAGACAACATACGTGGGAAAGGTTAGAAGGACTTACATTGAATAGCCGGAATGAACCACTGATGGCTTTAGGATATTTTAATGAGATACTTGGCAATCATGAGAAGATTGGTGGTAGAGTAAGATTGGAATCATCTTTCATCTATTTCAGAACAATGATCCGCCATTGTGATTTTACTGATCTTCCTTCTGTTGGCAACCTTTTTTTATTTGAAAACGAGAAAATAGTGTGATTCAGTGTTCTCTTGATAGAGTAATGGACAACTGGCGATGGTACACATAATATTCATCTTCTGAAACTTCATTTTTGGAGATCGGAGAATCAGATCACCGCCCTTTGGTGACTTACTTATCTGCAGAGAGATAACTGCCAAGGAAAATGTTTCATTTTGATAACTGGGTAATATATAAAGAAGGTTTCAAGGAATCAGTTCTGAGAGGATGAAATGGTACATGACAATCTTCTCTTTTACAAATACCACTAACAAGCAGAATTAGCGAATATAGACAACATATCTCAGTGTAGTAGAGAAGTAATAGAACTAATTTTGAACAGAATCTTAAAGTGCTTAAAAGGAGACTTTATGTGGCTATCGGTTCTCCGGTTCTCAGGCTGATGCAACTAAATCAAGGAGGATTTAGATCAAGCTTAAATGGAAGAGAAAATATATTGGAAACAAAAAAGTTGGGTGATGAGGCTCGAGGCTCGGGATAAAAACGACAAAATACTTTCATGATGTCTCAAAGAATAGAAGAATACGAAATACCATGAATTCAATTGAAGATGAGCGTTGGGGATGTACATCAAGGTCAAAAATTGCATAGACTACTTTTCTAACCTCTTTAATTCAAACACTGATGTAAGTCGACAAAACACAAGCGTTTCAAGATTTTGTCTCAGGGGTATCAAATGCAATGAATGATGATCTTATCAAAGACATAAGAAGAAGAAGTTTGCAGTTTTGAGATAGGGCCACATAAAGCACCAAGTCCATATGTTTTTTCAGGAGTGTTATATCATCATTATTGGGAAGAAATTAAGAAGGATATTATGAAGGAAATCAGAAAAAAAAAATTGCAGATGAAGTTCTTGATGATCAACCTACCTACACAAACCTTTGCCTCATTCTTACGGTGTCCACGGGCATGTTTGAATTTTGACACATTGCTTTGTAATGACATTTATAAGGTCATATCCAAAATTCTTATTACCAGGTAGAGAAGCACTTGAGTGGCATTAGAAAATCAGTATGCCTTTATCCCATGAATAATGATATTGGATAATATAATTGTGATATATGAGATCTATCACAGCCTCAAAGTAAGGAAACAAAAAGAAAAATCTTATATGGCAGCGAAGACATATATTACTAAGATGTATCACTGCTTGGAGTGGAGATTTCTTGAATAAACTATGAAACAAATGGATTTTCATGATATATGAATCAGATGGGATAATGATCTTTGTTTCGACTGTGAAGTTCGCATTCTTAATAAATAGGGTTCCATAAGGTCATTTAGTACCACAACGAGTCATTCGTCAGGTGATCCTTTATCTCCCTTTTTGTTCATTCTTTGTGCTGAAGTTCTATCCCATTTTATGCATATGGAGATTAGAGATCGATCTTTGTTGGGAGTGAATTTTATTGTAGAAGCCCCTCCGGTGAATCACCTATTATTTGTAGATGATTCTTTTTTCTTCTCATTAGCAACCCGAAAGCTGGACTTCAGTTGAAACAAATTTTCAGCCTTTATGAGTCTGTATTAAGGAAATTGGCCGTTACTTTTGGAAGTAAAGTATTAGAGGAAGTGAAACGAAGAGTGCACAACTTGTTAGGTATTCATAATAGAGGAAATTGGAAGTATCTTTGTTTACGAGAACATTTTGGTAGGAAGAAGAGTGAAGTGTTTCAATATAATTGAGAAGGTTAAAGAAGCTACACAAGGGTGGAATAAAAAATATCTTTCACATTGAGGAAAAGAGGTTTTATTGAAGGCTGTGGCATTAGCTATGCACATTTTTCCGATGAATGTCTTTCTTCTACTTAAACACATTTCCGAGGAAATCAATTCTATTTTTACTAAGTTCTAGTGGAGTTCAAGAGATAAAAAAGTTTGCATTGGTATAGTTGGAAGAGATTGTGTGTACAAAAGTGTGAAAACATATTAGGATTCCTTGATTTAGAAAGGTTTAATCAAGCTATATTGGGGAAACATTCCTGGCGGATTATGCAGTAACCAGAGAGTCTTATGGCAAGGATGTTAAGAGCTTGATATTTTCCAGATGAAAACATTATGAATGCAGTTTTAAAGAAACAAGAATCATATGCTTGGAAGTCTTTGTTAGTTGGAATAGATCTTTTGAAAGGGTATGTGTTACATCATTTGAGATGATTCAACTGTGAGTATTTTGTCTAATAATTGGTTACCATAACACACGCCTACCTCCCCGAGAGCATTGGTTATGAACAGAAGTCCATTTAGTATTAGCCACTACATCAATACAGATAGCTCGGGTTGGAAAATTGATAAACTTAGGGAGGATGTGATCCCAGGAGACGTGGAGAACATCCTTAAAATAAAGATCAATTCTAAAGCTAAATGTGACCTTTTGAATTGACATTATAATGATAATGAGATATATTATGTCATATCTAGTTATTGACTGGATACTCATTTACCAACCAATTCCAGTAATACCAACTTATGGATATCCTCAACTGAAGCATCAAATATGGAATTGGAAGTCTCCTCCAAAAAATAAACATTTTCTCTCGAGACTATTATTAAAATCTCTGGCCACTAGAAGGAATTTACAGAGAAGACATCTAACAACATATGATAAGTGTGGAAGATGTTGTAATGCATCAGAAATAGAGGAATGTTTGTTCTATACATGTCATTATGTAAAGATGATATGGCAAGCTTCCGGAGTTACTAATGATACCATCATGGATCCTTTAACCACTATGGAAGAGAAAGTGTATGCACGTATATCATGTAGTAGGGTTTATCACATCTTCATGATTTACAAATTGGTATTTTATGGAGAATTTGGAAGATCATAATCTGTTGATTTTCCAGCAATAGAATCTCTAAGGGTGGGTGGTGCTAAAACAACCAAATGCAGATTCTAATGAATGGATAAATCCAGGAACATAAACAAAACAAATCATAAGGCCCAAGGAGTTTCATAAACTTTGGATAATAGTTATAAAAGACCCAGACAAGGATATTTTAAGTGTAATATGGATAACTCCTTTATCAACTCATCTATACTTGCTACAAGATGGTGGATTGTTTGTGATTATGAGGAAAATTACAAAAGTGCAGGCCTTGGAGAGCCAGTTAAAAATACGTTGGAAGCAGAGTTTCAAAGACTTATTATTGCTATGCAACATACTTGGTGTCGAAGATTTACCAATCATTTTTGAAGGATTTTGTAAGAAGATGATTGAAATTCTGAACACATATATCCTTCACTTTGAAGCATATAACTAGGTATGTGATGTGAGATGGTGAAAAAACAAGTTTGAGGTGGTGAAATTCAAGTTGACATGTCGTAAAGGAATCATAGTTGCTCACAAATTGGCAAAGACAAATATCCCAAAAGGGAGATGTTTCATTTTTATTATTATGTTCCATCACATATAACATCATTCATGCATAAAATCTATGTTCAATCTCAAAATTAATTAAATTCATGTTGACAAAGAAAAAATATTAAATGTTTGAACAAATGGAATAGTTATAAGAAACAAAATAAATGGAGTTTGAATAAAGATTATAAATCAGTAAATCACACGTGTGAAGTTAGATTTTTTTAATGATCAACGGTGTTAAGTTGGATTATTATGAAAACTATTGATGAACATGTTAAAGTATGTGATGTTGTTAACTTTTTTTTAATTTATCTCAAAAATAAAGAGGAACAAACCAAGTTACGAAATAATAGAAACACGAAGAAATATAAAAAAATATAATATCTTTTTATTTAGTGCGGAACTGATGCAATTCTACTGTATAATTGTGGATGGTTGACAGAAAAGTGCTCTGAGAGTAATTGGTCTGCTTTGAGAAACTCCAACAATTTTTCTATTTTACCTTTTGAAAAATTTAAATTACAAACAAATTACTTTATTGGTAATAAAATGTAGTTTTTGAAAAACACACTTAAAATCTGCATTTTTGTAAGTTACCATTCACAACCTTAATAATGTATGACTAATCTCTAGGTTTTCACTATCTTTACAAGTCGATATCAACGATCATAAACTATCAATACGAGATGGATTTGAAACTGTAAAACCATACAACTATTTTAATATAATTTGCACCCAAATATCACTTTAACACTGCGATGAGTGGCATCATATGTTTGGAAATCTGTTTTGAGAGTTTTGCAGTGGAAAGCTCAAAATTTGTTATGATCTTTGAAATGTAAGAGAAGATTTGTATTAATAGGTAACAACTTACATATATACATTAGTAGTGATGCACAAAGCAATCATATATTTACAATAAATGTGATTGATAGGTAGAAATAATTGTAGGTAATCAAATATTATTTTATATCTCTAATATCCTCCCGCAAGATCAAGAGCCTTTGGAGGCGCCGATCTTGTCTTGTTGACGACTTAGTAACTTTGTTAAACCATCAGTTAGCTGATCATTTGTTGAGACATGAGAAAATTTGAGCTTGCCGATTTGAACTTGATTTCTCATGAAGTGATAATCTAGTATCAAATGTTTCATTCGAGAGTGAAAAACTGGATTAGCACATAGATATGGCGTACCAGTGATGTCGCAGTAAATGGCGGGTGAATTGTGTTGTTGAAGGTGAAGCTCTTGAAGAAAGTGACTATTCCAATTAGTTTAGATGTTGTGTTAGCCACTGATTTATACTGGGCTTCAGTAGATGACCGAGCAACACCCTTTTGTTTCATATCTGACCAAAAGATAGCATGCTTTCCAAGATAGACTATGTATGCATTTGTGGACACATTCTCATATGTGTCTCCTACCCAATCAACATCTGAAAAGACATGTAGGGAGAGAGGGTTGGATTTACTGTAGAATTGACCATATGTTTGTGTTCCAGCTAGAAAAGGAAGCACTCCTTTTGTAGCATGTGAGTGATTTGTGGTTGGGGAATGCATGACCTGAGAGAGCTTGTTGACAACATATGCTATGTTTGGTCTGATGAAAGACAAATACTGGAGACTACCAACAAATATAATATACCCTGTCGTGTTTTCATGTTTCACGCCAGCTAGAGTGAGCTTTGGTTCAGTGGCCATAGGCGTAGAAATTGGTTTGGTGTCTTGCATCTTCATCTTCTCGATAAAATGCATGATATATTTCTATTGACGGAGATGTAAATCATGATTTTATTTGATGACTTTAATGCCCAAGAAATATGAGAGTTCTCCCACGTCCTAGAGAGAGAAGTGAGAGGCAAAAGTGATGAGTTCTACCATCAATTGGTTGTTGCCAGTGACAATTATGTCGTCAATATACACCAGTAGGTAGAACTTGAGTGATTCTGGAGATTACAGTGTTTTCAAGTTCATGTATGTTTTGGAGAACTTGAGTGATTCTGGAGATTTTGAGATGAAGAACTTCGCAGATGCGTCAAACGTTTATCTATTGATGGATATCTTCCCATGGTGAGATTGAGCTGATATTATGAAACAATAAATATATTTGAGTTAGATTTCCAATGCCACCTGTTTGGGGTTAATCCAACAATTAGAGCTAAAATTATGCATGTTTTACTGAAGAGTGGTACATCTGCCTTGCGAGATGAGGGAATTTTGATCGACAGTGCACCATTGGTGTCGACCGACGGTGATGCCAGAACTCGGCCGATTTTATTTTATGACCGAATTAATCCCAGAAGTCACCACATATTACTAGAATGCCCCTAGACGAGTTAAAACCCTATATTTATGTTTTCTAACCACTGTTAACGGTTATGTTTTATTCTATTCATTTTCTTAGTTTTAGGGTTGAAGAGAAGAGAATAACTCCTTCATATTTCTCTTAGAACTCCATTGGTTTTATTATTTATTCTATTTCATCTATTCATCTATGACTTCTCTGAAAACTATCATGTCTGAGTAAATCCATTTGCTAGGTTTAGTTTTATTAATGGTTTTGATGGATTGGCTAAACAATAGAATTTCCAGAATGATTATTAGATCTATCATTATGATTGTACTTATTGCTTATGTTCTTGATTAGCTACCTAGAACCTTGATCTTAGGATAATTGGCACTGCGAGAGTAGGATCGTTACCTGAATAAATCCTGTTGAGCTTAAATTACTAGGTACAATCGAGAGAACGGTCTCGTAATTCTAAGTGAACCAATCGAACCTGAACTTTTTATGCTTGACTAAGAAAGCCATCGATCGAAGTCATTTGCATAACATTGATCGGCGGTCATTCCCAATATTCACACAAAAGTTCTAAAATCTAAGCTTAGCCATAGGATAGATACTACTTATGATATCTTTACTAATTGAATTCGTGTTCTATGATTGAAAACCCCTTGGATTATATCCATTATAATTCACTACTTGAAAACTCTATATCTAACTATTTTCCTCAATCGTTACAAACCAACAATCTCTCTGTTTACTTATTCTAAGTTTTATTAATTGTCTAGAATAACTAAGTCGATTATCAAATATATAGTGTGCCCTTTCTCTCGGTGGATTCGATTCATAAATACTACAATTTAACCTCTTATTTGAAAGAGTAATCAATAGCTATAGGATAATTTGAGCACGTACCAAATTTGGCGTCGTTGTCGGAGAGCAATGATCGCCATTAGATGTGTTTTGCAAGTTTTGTCTAGGTTTTCTTTTCATTTTAGTTTACTTACGTAAAAAAAATTCTTGTGTATCAGGTACATACATCTTAGTACCATGAAGCAATGAGAAGAGGTTTTTGGGTTCTTCAAAGAAGGGGCCTACTGATTCACGTACGATCCATAAGTCTACAAGGGAAACATCGATTGAGAACCTCCAATCAGCAGCAATCGACAGCTTAAACCACACATCGCTCGACACCAACTCGTCGGTCGCGATCGACACTACTTGCGGAAAGACAGAGAAGGTCGAGGTACTTATACTGATTATTGATGAGAATGGGATCTTGCGACACGAAGAAGGTCGCACTCGCAACAGTGCAAGACAATTGATTTATGCACAGGAGACTGCAATCCTTGATGCTACTGCTGTTTATGTGAATGTTGGGACTGAATGACATATGGAACTTAGAGATTACAACTGTCATGAGGATTTTTACGCTACTAGGTCTGTTATTCTTCGTTCTACCATCCTATGGAATGACTTTGAGCAGAATCATGCATATGTATCTCTTGTGTCAGCATCCTTTTTATGGTCTTCCTCATGAATGTCCCATGGACCACCTCGAAACATTCAAAGATCTAATGTTGACCATCAAGTGCAATGGAGTTTATGATGCCTACTACTTCTGCAAGATTTTCCCATACTCTCTTGCTGGAGACACAACATGTTGGTTCAATAAGTTTACTTGGATCTCTCACTACTTGGAATGAGATCACGAACACCTTCCTCAACAAATTTCTCTATGATGTGCAGCAAATCTAGAGATCGGGATGAAATCTATGTTGGGATATATCGTAGAGGATGGTGAGAAACATGGATCTGGAGAACTGAGCATAGAGGACGAAACTGATATTGGTAACCCGACCTGAGCATCGATAGACACAAATACCTCAGCGTCGATTGAAATAAGAACTCAGCATCGATTGACACATACTCCTGTTATCGATCGATACCATTTGAAATCCAAGAAAGGTCGAGTTTTCCTTAAGAAATTACATACTCTACATTAAAGAGAACCGATGTATCAAGTTATTATCTTTTTGTAGATGGAGACAGAGAGATCACCATGGAAGATTTCTTGGAGCTAGAGGATGAAGAACTGCCTCAAATTTCAGATTTGGATCCGAGTAAAGAAATCACTATGGAAGACTTCTTGGAGTTAGAAGAATGGCTTGAAAATTTTGATCGGGATAATTCAGCGAAATCTGACATCGATCGACATTATCCACCTGACATCGATCGACACCAGCCACCTGATATCGATCGACACCAGCCACCTGATATCGATCGACAACACCTACCTGATAGCGATGAAAATTCATCGTTGAATGAACAGCCAGGTTACATGATTGAACCAGAACCAGTTGAGGAGAGAATGCACAAGTGGGAGACCCCAACCTTGCTGTCTCTGAACATCTAAAGCCACTATTTGTGTAGAAGAAATTGTTGGGTTTCACAAAAGAGTGAAGAAGATACATGACCTTGTGATTTTTTTGGTTCCCAACATTGTTTTTGAGGTAGAATTTCATATCCCACCACATATAAGTGTGCATCTGGATCCCTACGTTGGGGTATTTAATGATCCTCTGCATGCAGTAGAATCTCAGAGAGGATTGAGGTATGAAGGTAAAGTTGACCAAGGACCATCAGCAGCAGTATCGCACGACACCACCATTAGATAATCGATTGATGCCACCATTGGAGTATCGATCGACAACAACATTAGCGTACCAATCAACACCCCTCGGGTATATCAACACGCAAAGACAGAAACAACCAAGTCTAGGGGAAATAACAGAAATAAGGGGAGGAATTGGAAGAAGAGAAACATGACCAAGGGCAGACCTCAGTTATCATTGATTCCCCACTTCTTAGATGGTGTCAGAAGATACAGAGTGCGCAGCAAATGCTTCTCACAGCCATTTGCAAAGCTTCGAGCACTCTTTATTGCTGAGATGATAAACAAAGGAGAAGAGACAATGGAGGCTTTCACAAAAAGTGTCATGAAGCTGAAGAAGGAAGGCACTGAGACTTATTTTGGAGCAAGTTCTCAATCTCATCCGGACTGAATTAGAGTTCCAAACGTCAAGGTGAAGACTATAACCAAGCGCTGAGTGGGAAGCAACCCATTATTTAGTAAGTTTAAATTTCATTTTTATTTATTTATTACTATTTTTGGATTTTATTTATTTATTGCAAGAGTTTATTTATATATATATATATATAAATATATATTAGACAGAAGGAAGTTCGAAGACTACCATCGGTCGACACCATCACACACTGTCGGTCACCGACAAAGATCTACCATCGGTCGACACCAATCACTTACCATCGGTCGACGCTCATTACAAATTTTGAAATCAACTTCCTCAAGTTTTTTAATTATGATTTACTCTTTTTACCAAACCAGGATGGGATAACACTAGGGACATTGTTATTTAAGTCTGGGGAGATATACTGATATTGTTTTCTATTTTGAGTTTTATTCTTATGTTTTATTGAGTTTTATTGAGTCAAGAAAGGGAATATGATCATAATTAAATTTTTACTTATTGTCTAGCCATTTTATAGCACCATTCTAGATTTGTTGATTGCATAGAGTACTAGAGATATCAAAGTGGATCATCATGCCACTATATCATAATTACTTAGAAAGTTTGAAGGAACCAAAGCTAACCTCCAAACTAATATTGACTTATTTGCTTGCTTTGGAGGTTGACATACATTGGATAAGATTCCTTTTGCAAGTCTGGAAGGTAAAATTATGTGTGCTTATGATTCCCTTCTCTCTCTCTTCGGCATCTATAAAAATAAAAGATTGAAATGATTTTCTAAAAGATGCAGAGGGGCAGGTAAATTAGCTGTAACTTTATTATTCTAATTCGGAAAGGAATGATCACACACTGTGGAAGCGAGGGATAATTAAATTACCTGTGACCCCATTATTCGCCTACACTTTGTCAAAAAGAAAAGAAAAATAAAGATGAACAATATGGAATATATCAACATCATTGATTCACTATACTTATAAAAAGAATAAAAATAAAGAGATTTAGAGAAGATAAAAAAGGAAATAAAGGGATTCGAGAAGATTGTATGTGTGTTCAAATACTTGCAAATATAATAGTCTATGTGTCCTTTGATCGATACTCCCAAGGTAAAGCCTGCAGTTTTACTTTATGCAAGAAATGAGGTTAGTAAAGGGGTGAGTGAGACTAGTATTAGCTAAGTTGCTGATAAAATGGGTTTGGTTACTATACTAGGATAAGGTATATAAAATTTCTCTAAGATTGGCATTTATTTGATGTGGTTGAAACATAATAGAGGTGATAAAGATAAGTTAGAGACTTTGTGAGTCCATTTTTTTCAAACCTTTTCCACAGGTGTACTCTTGTTTCGCTTGAGGAAAAGCAAAAGATTAAGTCTAGGAAAGTTGATAGGTCCCAGTAATTATCTCTTTTAGGCCACGTTGTGGGCCCTATTTTGAGTCTAAATGTGTGTCTGATGCCGTTTTAGAGTGTTTTCAGGTTCAGATACATTTTGGAGAACTTTGGTGATTTGGGAGTTTTTTGTGATGCAGAACTGTGCAGATGCGTCAGAAGTTTATCTACGGATAGAGATCTTCCCATGTTGCGAGTGAGATGCTCTTTCTACACAAGATATAGATTTGAGTTATATTTCCAATTCCATTGGTTTGGGGTTAATCCAACGGTTAGATGTTATACCAGTTTTACTAAAGCGTGATACGTCTCCCTCGCGAAATGAAGTTGTCGAAGAGATAAAAGAATGGCGATCGATGGGTGCACCCTTGGTGTCGATCGACGGTGATGCCATAACTCGGTCTGAGTCTATTTTATGACTGAGTTAAGCCCAAAAGCCACCACAAATACCAGAATTCCCCTAGAGGAGTTTAAAACCTATATTTATGTTTTCTAAGCCATTGTTGACGGTTACACTTTATTCCCCTAGAGGAGTACTTATTTCTTGTCTTCTTGATTAGCTACCTAAAACCTTGATCTTAGGACAATTGGACTGTGAGAGTAGGATCGTTACCTGAAAAAAATTTGTTCAGCTTAAATTACTAGGTACAATCGAGAGAATAGTCTAGTAATTCTAAGTGAACCAATTGAATCTAAACGTTTGAATCTAAACGTTTAATGTGTGACTAAGAAAGCCATTGATCGATGCCGTTTACATACCATCGATCGACAGTCATTCCGAATTTGCACACGAAAGTTGTAGACTCTGATCTTATCCATAAGATAGATATTAATTATGGTATCTTTACTAATTGAATTCGTGTTCTATGATTGCAAACCCCTTGAATTTTATCCATTGTAATTCACTACCTAAAATCTTAGATCTCTCTATTTTCCTTAATTGTTTGCAGACCAACAATCTCTATGTTTACTTATTCTAAGTTTTATTAATTGCCTAGCATAACTAAGTCAAATATCAAATCTGTTGTGTGACATTCCTCTCTGTGGATTCGATCTCTAAGTACTACATTTGAACCTTTTATTTGAGAGGGTAATCAGTATCTCTAGGGTAATTTGAGCGCGTATAAGTTTCCATATCTGATTCTTTGCTCGTATGGTCATCGGATGATGATTTTAAGGTTGTATAGAATCATCAGAATACGTCAATGATGATGATGGCTCTTCTTGTGGCTGCATGGGCTGTGACTGTGTCGCATATGGGTTGTGACTTTGTCGCAGATGAGCTTGACTTGGATGATCCACTTATCTGGTGGGTGATGTGGGCTTGAACTAGCTTATCCACTTGGTTGTTGGGGAGAAGATTGATATGGTCTTGATTTATCAGAGCCACTTGATTGTAAGTCGGTATTATCGTTATTTGAGAGAGTCTCATCGTTGTTGCCGATGTTGAGAGGAGAGAGGCCACCTGATTCTTGTTGTGGTGTGTCAGTCGGTGTCGTTGATGTTGACTGGTTCATGGATGCTTCATGTTTCGAATCAGAGGTAGAGGATACCATTTCTCCTAAGAGTGATAGATGAGCTTGAGTGTGTGGTTGCTGTCGGAAAGGTATGTGGGTGGGTGTCGAGTAGACTGGGTTAGTGTGACGAGAATGGTTTTCAGAGGTAGTGATTTTGATGATTGGGTTAGGAAGCAGGTTTCGTCATATGTTGCATGACGGGATACATAGAGCCGATTGGTGAGTGGATCTAGACATAGATAAGCACTTTGAGTGAAAGATAAGCAAGGGACATATCGAGGTTGTGGTTGGTGACAGGTATATGGTCTTAGACAGGGGAAGCAAAGGCAGTCAAAGATTTCCAGTTTGGAGTTGTTTGGAAAAGGATTTGGAGTGGTGACTGGTTTGAAAGCAGAGTGGTTGGCATTCTGTTAATAAGGTATACGGCAGTGAAGACATCATAGGACCAGTATGTGGCTGGTAAGTTGGATTTGGTGAGGAGAGTGAAACCAGTCTCGACAATGTGTAGACTCTCAAAGCGCAATAAAATCTCCTCCGTTATCAGAAAATAAGGTACAAACTTTTGTTTGATTTTAGTTTTCAGATAGGGTTGTGAAACGAATGAATGTTTCTTTGACTTAAGACTTTAGTTTAAGAGGGTAGAACCAGATGTATATGAAGTAATGAGGAAGAATATCGAGATAGGAATTGAAACTGTCTATAGATAGAATGAGAGAAGTCCAAAAATCTGAGAATAAGTATTGAAATGGAAGGTTTGAGGAGATATAACTTTCTAAAAAAGAGAGCTTATGAGTTTTCTTGATAGAGTAGTCACTGCGAGTAGAGATTGCAACAATGAATTAGAAAAAGGTAGAGAAGACTTAGATATATATATATATATATATATATATATATATATTAAATGGGAAAATATGGGTGGCCTAATCTTGAATGACAATATGAGATGATGGTTTTAAGGTTGGTTGTGGTTGTGAAGAAGGTATAGGCGATTACTAAGGAAGATAATCACTCATAAAGCTCATATATGGAATTGGCTTGGAGTAACGGGACCCTCATTCTGAGATCCTTCACCTTAAAAGATGAAGGAAAGAATTGAACCAAAACTTGATTAGCATTGCAGAGCTTGAACGCTGATATTCGATTCTTATATATTGCAGAACATAAAGAATATTGTTGAGACAAAGAGGGCGAGTAGAGGATGGTAAGAGAGTGGAACCAGTTTGTGTTATCCAAAGGGCATCTCCATTTCAAACAACGACTTCTTCACCTCCTGTGTAGAGTTAGTGAAACAATAGATTTGAAAGATCAGAGGCAATGTGATGAGTGGTTCTTGAGTCAAGCATCCAAGGGTTCGGTGATTTAATCTTTGGTGTTGGCAAGAGACATTTGTGCTGAGCCAACTGGTTTCATCTTCTTTCACTATGTCCCTGACACCACATATTTGACACCTTCCAACATAAGAACGAGGAGCTATACTTCTTGATGGGTTCTTTTGCTGGTATGATTGCCACTTCGAATTGCAATTGTTCTTCTGTGATGGACGGTAGCCATTGTAACTACATTAGCAGTATTCAGATAGAACATAGGAGTTTGAACTGAGAGTAGTCTTGCTTCATGATTCAATTTTTTTTCATGAAGTTCATTAAAGGTCAAAGTGGGGGGAGGGGATGTCACGGCTCTCAATCAGGTCCATAATCTGCTTGAGAGCAAAATCAATCTGATCTTCTTGATCAAGGACTTTTCCAAGCAGACAAAGTTGATCCACTCTAGTTGAAATACCTTGAAGATATTTTGAGATTGATTTTTTTACATTTCTTCCAGTGTTTCAATTGATTGTGAATTTGTTTGATATTTCCACAGATTGATATGGTGTAGGTGGAGTGTAGTCCAGATCTCAGCGGAGATGTTGACTTTGGAGAGCAGCGGCTCGATATGTTAAAATATGGTGCCTAGGATAGTGTTGTATATTAGCTTGTATTGGCATTTGTTGAAGACATATTATGTGTTATATATATATATATATATATATATATATATATATATATATATATAAAACCAAGTCATACCCATCAAAGAGCGCATGAACTTGACAGCTCAACATTAGGTAGTTGGAGATGTTGAATTTTGTGATGTTGGATGTGTTGACATTGAGGGGGGATTCTTGATTTGTGAAAAGAGAGTCCATCGAATCTGTCATTGGAAGAGAGTTGTTTGACATCGCCATTTTTGAAGAAAGAAGATGTGTAGAAGCCGAGAGATAGAGAGATAGAGATATTTTAGAAAAAAAATCTAAGATTTGATCGCACGCTTTGATACCATATAATCTTTGTTATGAAAGAGATGATTTGTATTGATAGTTAAATAGTTACATTTATATACATGAGTAGTAGTGATGCACAAGACAATCACATATTCAGAATAAATATGATTGATATGAAGGAGTAATTGTAGGTAATCAGATATTCTTTGATATCTCTAATTTTTTATATAGTTACAAACCTACGCAAATTAAACTACATGCAAAAGTATTAATAGAACCTTAGTTACAGAAAAAAATATTAATAGAACAAATATTCAAAATAACATCTCAAATAGAGAAAGCAGCAAGATGAGTTGCATAAAAATGTTTAAGAGTGTTTTGAAAGTTTTGCAATGGAAAGCATAAAGCTAGTATATAGTGTATTAGGAATTTAGGACACTTTAAACAAGAATAGTGTATATTTAATATTTAGAGATGAAGAATTTTAGAAACATGTAAGTAGAGAATAGGGATGGGGAGTTGATCAAATGTTCACACATTCAATAAATGTTAAAACATGTATATTGAAGGCTTAGTGCATTTATATTGAGTTTGTATCATGTGTGATTCAACAATGAGTTGCTAAGAAAGTTCATAATATCTAAAATCACATTGATTGTGGAGAAGTTCTAACAATTGTGTATTTTTTGTTTTCAATTCATTTGTACGAGTGCAACGAGTTCATGAGATTAAGCTATCATTTTCGTGTTATTGGAGATCGGTTTCGAGCCTCTAATCTCTGCATGATGGAGAACTTTTTAATGTTACAATACTAACAATAATACGATCATCTAGTTAGCGTCTTGAAAAAAAAAATCCATTTAACGACATAAATAGAGTAACAATGCTAACTTCTTAAACCAACGATTTACTACATCATGGTACAAGCGTTGGGGTTCTCGTCACTGAATATCTGTGGTGGATAAGCAAACATCTCCACAGGATACCTTGGTGGCTGGTATTGATATTCATTCTTCTTTAAATCCACCACTTTGTCACCTTCCTCACCGGCCGCCGATTTGGCCACTTCTTTAGCCTCTTTTCTTTCTTCGGGTTGTCCCTCATCCTTTTTCTTCTCATCTTTGTCTTTTGTTTCTTTTTCTTTCTCCGGTGGTTTTGGGGACGGATCTTGCTTGACAACCGCAGCATGCTTCCCTATTTTGTTGTTAACGTACTCAACTAGCTTTTCCGGTGTAAAAACTCCTTTCACGCTCACTTGTGATGCTTTAAAATCTGGTTCCACAGACTCCACTCCTATATATGTAAAATGTTGTTGCGTTATTTTCTATACAATACAAAATTCAAGGAATTAATAATTGAAGAAATTCGAACTTCTAGATTGCATTACAAAATGTGGAACCCCCTATCGAAAGTGCAAACTAATTTCAATTCTTAGCCACCAATGTAATTCTTTGGCCCTTAAAACTCGATTAGTTGATAGAATTCCCCTATATATCTATCAAGCATAAATATCCACACTTTCTAGAAACAACATTTTTCAACTTTAGATATTGCATGCAATAGTTGTTTGTTTCTATACTTCATATTTGCATCCAAATACAACATTTAGATGTCAAGTTATTTGTTTTTATTATAATAGCATTTGAATGTTAGTAGTTAAAACAGACAAAAATAACATGACCTTTATTTTTAATAATGAACTAATTATAAAAATTAAAAAAATATATCTAAAAATAATTTGCATTTTTGTGAGAAAACGTGATTTTTTTTTGTTTTGGCAAGAAGCTTAATTTTCGGCTTTAGCGGAATAGATCATTTACGGTTTTTAAAAAACAACACAATTTCTAATTTTGGCGGAAATTTTGATTTTATGATTTTAGCGGTAAATGTGATTTTATGATTTTAGCGAGAAATTACAATTTTAAGGTTTTGGCGGATGAATTCAATTTTGTGGTGTAGCTAAATTCTTTCTGTGTTTTCAAAGGAAAAACTCTATTTTTCAGTCTCAGAAGGGAAACAAGATTTTTTTTTGGTTTAGGTGGGGAAAAAAAATTTCATGCTTTGGCAAAAATACGATATTATGGTTTTGGCGAGAAAACGTAATTTTACTATTTTGCCAAGAAATCATAATTTTATGGTTTCGGCAAAAAATTATGATTTGGAGGATTTGGCATGAAAACTTGATTTTTTGGTTTCAGCGAAAAAATGTGATTTTGCGGATTTGGCAGGAAAACACGATTATACGGTTTTAGTGGGAAAAGACGATTTTGTGGGAAACCACAGCAAAACAACCAGATTTTGTGGATTTGGCAAAACAACAAGATTTTGCAAATTTGGCAAAAATCTAAATTTTGCAGGTTAGGCGATTGGAAGGAAACTTAGTTTTAACGTAAGGAGTTTTCTTATTAAAATATTATATAATAATTATAATAACTAATTTAATTAATTTTATATTTGATTTAAGGGTATTTAAGTCTTTTGGATTTTGAGTGCAAATATTACATCCAAACTCTACAATTTTTGCATCTTATATATCTATGGCCATGATCGTTTTTGTATTTGATGAAACATCAAGATGTATCATCTCAATACATCATCTAGATATTGCACCCAAATGTTGTTTGTTTTTATTCTTAGTATTTGTATTCAGATGCAACATCTAGATACTAAGTTGTTTGTTTTTTTAATTTTATAATAGCATTTGAATACTAAAAAGGCATACTTTATATTCTTAATAATGAACTATTTATAATTCAAATAATTATATATAATTAATTTTGCATTTTGGGTGAGAAAACAAAATTTTGCGGTTTTCGCGGAAAACTTAATGCAAATTTAGCGAAAACACACACAATTTACGGTTTTGGAGAAAAACATGATATTCAGTTTTAGCAGTAAAACGCGATTTTACAGTTTTAATGAGAAAAATCAACTTTGTTGTTTTGGCAAACAAATTTTTATCCTGGTTCAGTGGGAAAACTCAATTTTGTGATTTTGCGGGAAAACAATTTTTTTTCTTTTGGTGAAAATGCAATTTTACGGGTTTAGAGGGAAAATCAGATTTTGCAGTTTTGGCGTTGAGCTCGATTTCAGGATTTTTCGAAAAAATGATTTTATTTTGCAACAATGATTTATGATTTTGAGGAAAACATAATTTTAATATTTTAAAAATTATATCTAATGATAACAATTAATATAAACTAGTTATTTTATAATTATATTGAAGGGTATTTAAGTCTTTTAAATTTTGAGATGCAAATGATGCATCCAAACTCTACATTTTTGGCATCTCAAATATCGAGATAGGGTTGAAAATTTTGATTTAATTATGGGTTCGGTTCAGTTGGGTTTAATTGGGTCTAAGACAACTTTAACTAAAGTTAACTCAAATTAGTTTGATTTAATTTTGTGTTCGCTTAGGTTCGGTTTTAGTTTGGTTTATGGTCAGTTCGGTTTAATTTGGTTTTGTTTGTGTTTGTTAAGTTCAATCAAGTTTTTTTAAGTTTTTTTAGTTCGCGTACAAAATATAATTAATTAAAAAATAAAAAAAATCATCATTTCACACTAAATTATTACTTTCTTCATATTTTAACATAAAATCAAACATCACAATAAAAAACAAAAGATGTATTCCAATAATTTTATGTTATTATCTTCAAAACCTAGTATAAATATCATAGGTTTTGATCTTAATGTATGAAATTCATATTTTTTTATTATTTTAGTTGTGTTTTTTTCTATTCATTTAGAAGGAAAATGTATAAAATTAGGTTTAGTTGCTTAGATTAAATTGTTAAAAAAAGCTTAAATATTAATATTATTAGTATATTTAGTTAATGTAATTGAAAAGCACTTCAGTTTTCGGTTTGGTTCAGTTTAAAACAAAACCAAACCATTTTGGTTGATAAAATCTTTAACTAAATGGTTTAGACATATACTTTGATTTGGTTTGAGTTCAGTTCAATTCATTTTTTCCTCACCCCTAGATATTATAGATTTTGCATGTAGATGCATCAATTAGATGTTAATGTGTGTTCAAACGAATAACATCTGAATATTTGCATCTAGATGCATTTAAAGCATAGAAACGAACATGGCCGTAATTTTATATCTAGACGCTAAATTTAATGTCAATATTTAGATGTCATTCGTATAGACACTATTTCATCAGCATTTAAATGTTACATTATATAGCATCTGAATAAATTTTATAGATTTTATACTAAGATCCATCATCTAGATGTTGATGCATTAGTATCCATATAAACACATGTGAATATTTACAAGCAGACATAGCGTCCGGATGTAAAACGCCTAACTAAGGTCATGTTTATCCACGGTTTCTTAGGCGGGGTTCTTATCTTATAATTTCACGTTTTTTAATTTTTGATTTTTTTTTAATTTTCCCGTTAAAAGACGTCTATTAGAAAATCTAAGAACCCCATGCTAAAAAACATGTAATAAGCATGCCCTAACTAAAAATTAGTGCTTTTAACTTTGAGATCCTTGGGATCTATAGTAGGTGAAGTAAATACAGAGCAGCTGACTTAAGTTGACTCGATTCAAACCCACTACAGTTTCATGCAACCTTGAAATACTAAAAGAAACCAAGTTGACTCGATTCAAACCCACTACAGTTTTCATGCAACCTTGAAATACTAAAAGAAACAAAAAATATTAGTAAAGAGGAAAACTTTGTTTGCAATATATGATTATAATAACAAATAATCTGGTGATTAGTTTCTTTTTAAAAGAAGAAATGCTCTAAAGCACCCTTATTGGTGTAGACTATAAAGTATCATAAAAATTGTAATAACATTATCTTTAAATTAATAGAAGCCACAGTTCAAAAAAAAACATTATCTTTAATTTAATTAAATTATAAATGCTAAAATGAATTAAAACCACTGAAAAGAAAAGACAGTTGATAAAAAGCAAGTTTTATGGGGTTTTGGCAGTATCTGTGCAGACATACTACTTCTAGTTCGTTTTTCTCTTTATTTTTATTTTTAACATTTTAAACCTTGAGATACCCTATTAAGTTTCAGTAATGTAAGAGCATGATTAATGGAGTATCTTAAGAAGGGTTCTTGTATTGTTCGCGAGTCTCACTGACATGCGAGGCCTATGAACAGTGCAAGAACCGATTCTTAAAACTAAAACCATTTTGGAAGATTTTTTATACTGTTTGCAGGTCCTACTACCACGTGGCGGCCCGTAATTAATTCGTTTTATTTTTTTTTTAATTTTTTTTTAAAATCAGAAAAAGAAAAAAAAAATAGAAACCCGAAGTGAGGGTTCCATGGTTAAAGATGGTCTAAGTGCTATTATCTAAACACATGGACGTGTTGCTGTTATTTTAAAGGGCCTACATAGTACACACAATTTAAAAGAGGGAATCAACTTATGACATACATAAGAGTCCAAAAATAATGTCCTAATTAAGCGCGGTCAGAGATAAAACTTCGATTCAATAGGAGTCATACCCAGCTGAGAATATTATAATAAAATTTTTGAATAATAAGATCAAAAAGAAAACAAACCTTTCATTCTCATGATTCTCTTTTGGATCTCCATGGCACATGCTTCACAATGCATGTGAACTCTCAGCACCACTGTCACTACCTGTTTTTCTCAGTGCCCACATAATTTTAATGTTAATTACACAAAACCAACTTACTTTCTTCAATTTACAAATCTAATACCCAAAAATCATAACCTCTTCTTTTTTCTCTTCGGGTTTTGGTTTCTCCTCCTTTTTCTCCGGTTCATCTGAAACCGGTTTAGGCTCTGGGATAGGAGAAAGGAGATCCACTTGACGGTGGCTCTTTCTTTGCAATCTCTGCAACACTTTTAGTGGATCTGCCTTCTCTCCTTTCACAACAACTTTACTAGTTTTACAATCAGTTGTTACATCCTCCACCCCTAATCACATTTTTAATTATCCCAAAATTAACTAAACCATTACACAAATGATATGAAAGAGGTGTGTTTAGTTGTACCTTCAAAGCCTTTAAGACATCTATGGATTTTTTTAGCACAACCTTCACAATGCATAAAGATCTTAAGAACAATCTCTTGAGGCTCTTTCTTCTTCTCTTCTTCTTTCTTATCATCTGGTTTTTTCACTTGTGGCTCTTCAGCTTTCTTCTCATCCATTTTCTCTTCTGATTTCTTCTTGTGTTCCTGCAAATGGTAAAAAAGGAGAAATAAATTTAGGAATAGTTTTTTACAAAAAAAAGTTTAGGAATAGTGTTTGGCTTTGTAAATTTGAAAAAGTTTGAAATACAAACCTCTCCCATTGATTTTAGTGTCAGTGTCGACTGTTGAGGACTTGAGAGAGTTTTTTTAGTGGCACACTTTATTAGACTTGAGAGAGATTTTTTAGTGGCACATTTATTAGACTTTTTTCTCCTTTCTACGGACCCTCAGATTTGGTGTAGAACTGGTTATATAAAAGCAATATTTTTAAACCCGACTAGGAAACTGAATAGGCAAATTTCTGAGCTATCAGATTAGTGATCAACCGCAGGCGAACTGTGGATTAATAAATTAATGAATTTAAATATATAATTATATATTAACTACTAAAAATATAAAACTAATTTCATATTTCTTAAAAAAAAATAGGAAAAAAAATCAATTTAGTCTCTTTATTGTACATTTCACATAAAAATATTTAAAAATAATTTAAATTAACTCCTAAATTATTTTGAAAAAATAGGAGTTAAGACATATAATAAAACATAAAAATATTTCAATCTTATAAATTTAGTTATCTAATGTAATACAAAAAATAAATTTTAATAAAAATAAACCAAAAATATACATCAAAATTGTAGTAGATTTTCGATTAAATAAATTAATACGAAATCTCATTAAACAATTTGGTTCTTTCGATCATATTTCACTATATATTCTTCATGCAGCTAATGAAATTTATATAAAAAATTAAATATTACAATAAAGTACTTTAGTCAATATTATTTATGATTTAATAAATAAAATAAATTAATTTGATTCACAACTAAAAATTATTTATTTAGAAACATGTAAAATTTAGAAAACAAGATAAGAGCATGCGATTCACGAAAATAATAAAAGAAAACACAACTGATATTATAAAAATCTAAAACAAATGTTATTTAAGATGAACAAAATAAGCAAAACACACAAAAAGTAAACTAAAAATATAAAAATTAAAAACTAACTTTTTATAGGAATACAAATTATATTTAAAATTAATTAAAATCTAAGAAAAACTAAATAAAAGTTACTCATTGTTTTACCCAATGATTCAACCGATAGTCGATTGTCGGGTTTAAGGGGTTTTAGTAGGTTTTATCATGTTTTTTATTAGCGGATATTTTAAAAAACCAAAAATGGAGTACTTAACGGGTCATCGGATTTGCTGGCCTGACCACGGGTCTGGGATGGGCATAAAAAACACTATATAAAAGACACATTCTAATTCTTTTCTCCTTTTTTTTACCCCACAAGTACATAAACTTTATTAATATATTTGCCATCATATTATTTACAATTTTTTTGGATGTTTTGCAAAAGTGACTAAAAATTTGAAGTTAAATGAAAAACTAACCCATCATTTTTTGGAATTTTCATTTGTCTTATTCATCCTAGATTTTCGAGTTATTCACGAAAATCTCATTGCTTTTTTTTTCTTTTTTTTTTTAAATGAGTGTTTTACTCAATCATCCTCATCTTCATCAAGTATTTAAAATATTTTCATTGCCATCAATACACCAACCACCATGGACAGCCAATTTGAAGCTCTTAATGCACAAAATTTTGATTTTTTTTCTCTTATTTTCTCATTTGTTATTCTTACAAACCACATATCTTTCACTTTCTCTCAAAATTCATCCAAAAAATTCAAGATTTTGATTTCAAACTTTGTAAGGTTCATAAAGATATTGAAACTCATGTTTCTTGGTCATTAATGAGTTGGTAGCATTCTTGATGAAGTTCATTGAGTTTAAAGAAGCTAAACAATTCATCTCACGGTTTTAAGATATGAAATTGATTTTTTTTCCAGATTTGTTCGTGAAGATTACTTCTCTAGAAGTCTTCTGGTCAATGCATATGTTAGTTTTACAATTGACATGTTTCTGGGTTTTTTATAGAAGACTTCCCTACCTTTCCTTTGTTAACAAAAAAAAATAGGATGAACCGGAAGTCTTCTCGGATAAACAGGTTAATTTTGTAATTGACCAAAATTTGTCAAAAATTTGATTTTTATAGAAGATTTCCCAAAGAGTCTTGGAAGACTTCTAGGGAAGTTTTTTTTACTGTTCCATGAAGTATTCTCAGTGTCACAAAAAGTCTGTGTGGGTTACTTTTGCAATTGACAAATAATACTAAAAAATATTATTTACGAGAAGTCTTCTGACGGAAGATTTCTTAAGAAGTCTTCTCAAATTTTATTCCTGGTTTTTGATTCTGAGAGAAGACTTCCCTAGAGAAGTCTTCTCTGGAAAATTCAAATATAATCAATTGCAAAAGTAATTCATGAATACTTCTTGAGACGCTGAGAAGACTTCATGTGAACGTAAGAAAACTTCTCTAGAAGTCTTCTTAGAGAATATTTCTTTAGAAGTCTTCTATAAAAAGTCAAATTTTTGACAAACTTTGGTCAATTACAAAACTAACATTTTTAGCATAGAAGACTTCTCTAGAAGTCTTTTCTGAGATTTTTGAAAAAAATTCAAATTCAAAACTAAGCCAATATTTACAAAGGAATACTTCTCAAGATGTCTTCTCTAGAGTATACTTCTTAAGAAGTGTTCCTTCATAAATTTGTAATTGCAAAAATGACATAAACGGACGACTTCTTAAGAAGTCTCCTCTTAGAAGACTTCCTAAGAAGTCTGCTACGTCAATTTTTATTAAACTTCAATTTTGTCAAAACGTAAAATGAGTTTTGCTTTTTTTCTTGTTAATTCACGTGTATTAGACAATATTGGGTCTCTTGAGTGAAATTCATAACTTAATTGGTGATAATTACGAGGTTACAAATATTAATGTTTATTAATGTTTCTAGCTAAACTAAGAAGACTTACAAATAAGTCTTCCGTGAGAAGACTTACTGGGAAGTCTTCCGTTAGAATACTTACATGAAAGTCTTCTGTATGTCTCTGTAAGTCTGCTCTTTAAGAAGACTTACAGAGAAGTCTTTTGTGAGAAGACTTACTGGGAAGTCTTCCGTTAGAAGACTTACATGAAATTCTTCCTTTAGAAGATTTACATTGAAGTCTTCTACGTTTTTTTTGTAATTTTTTTTGAAGTAACTTCAATATATATTGTCTAAATTTCAAAAGTGTCAAGTAACTTCAACAATATCAAGTCATGCAGTTTAATGTGTCTTATTATATCTTAAGATATACTTTTTAGTTTTTATGAAATTTAAAATTATAATTTTCACTTAAAATTTAAGTTTTCCACTTAAATTTTCATTTCCCGCTTTCGAGAAAACTTCTCCAGAAGTTTCTGAGAGAAAACTTAACTTTTTCTAGTGAGACTTATGTATTGTTTGATCAATGGTGAATTTGACTAAGTTTTCTTGATAAGTCTTTACTCTTAGTTTGTAATAAATTTGACTAAATTTAAAAAAATGTATATTGTTTTGGGTAGTATGGTTAAAATATTTTTTATTATGAAGTTCCAATAATGTCAAGCAATTTTGAAAAGTAAAATAAAATATTGTAGACATCAACATATTGACTAGTTATTTCCATTAACATTTCAAATTTACAAATTAATTTATAATTAAAAGATTACACATAATAATCACTAAATATACGATAAACAAAAGAATTACAAAATGATCATTAACATTTTCTCGAAGACTTCTCGAAGACTTCTAGAAGACTTTTGGAAGACTTCTAGAAGACTTGTGGAATACTTCCAGAAGTCTTCCAGGAAGTCTTCTAGAAGTTTTCCAGGAAGTCTTCTAGAGGTCTTCCAGGAAGTCTTCTAGAGGTCTTCCAGGAAGTCTTCTAGAGGTCTTCTGAAGTCTTCCACGAGTCTTCATGGGAGACTTCTAAAAGACTTATAGAAGACTTCTGTAAGACATGTGGAAGACTTCTAGAAGTTTTCCAGGAAGTCTTCTAGAGGTCTTCCAGGAAGTCTTCCACAGGTCTTCCAGAAGTCTTCCAGGAAGTATTCTAGAGGTCTTCCAGGAAGTCTTCTAGAGGTCTTCCAGGAAGTCTTCTAGAGGTCTTCCAGGAAGTCTTCTAGAAGTCTTCCAAAAAGTATTCTAGAGGTCTTCGAGGAAGTCTTTCAGAATTATTTCAGGAGTCTTCCGAAGTCTTCCAGGAGTCTTCCAGAAGTCTTTCGAAGTCTTTCAAGAGATCTTCCGAAGTCTTCCAAAAGTCTTTTGTAGTTCTCCAGAAGTCTTCCCAAGTCTTTTTAAATATTCTCTTATTCTCCTTCATACCAAATAGAAAATATCAGATTCTTAACCAAAGAATACTATCAAAAATAAAAAAAGAAAAAAAAAGTCAAACCTTTAAACTTGTTAATGCCTTTAGAGGTTTCACCTACATAAAATGTTGTGTTATCTTCAATTTCTTCATACCAAAAAGAAAAGGACACACATTTAACCATTAAACACTATCACAAACACAAAATAGGAATAAAAAAGGTCGTACATTTAACCTTGTTACAGTAATTTGAATATACAACTTCTTAGAATCTAACATATAAAACACACCAAAAATACATATTTAAAATTTATAGATCTACCTTTAAAGGAATGAAAGATGACAACTATGTAATGAAAAATCTGCAAAAACAAGATAAATTAGTAAAAATACATAAGAGAAAAATTTGAAATGAATATAAAATTAGGTGTTTTTAAGTCTAAAGAGATTAGAGAGAGGTTGAAGAGTTTTAGAGTGAGAAACATTAAATTTTTGTTGCAGCCATTTGAGGGGAAGAAAGAGAAAGAGTAAATTTTCTTTATATATTGAGACAAAAATCTCAATTAGGTTAAATATTTTCGATATAGAAGACTTCTCAAGAAGTCTTTTAAGAGAAGACTTCCCAAATTATGAAGTCTTCTGGAAGTTTTCCAAAATCCTATAATCTAATACATGAGAAGACTTCTAAAAAACTTGTGGAATATTTTTGGAAGACTTCGCATTAAGCGGAAAGTCTTCTAGTGCATTGGAAGTCTTCCAAAACCATATAATCTAATACATGTGAATATTTCTGGAAGACTTCTAAGAATTTGCATTAGGCGGGAAGTCTTCTAGTGCATTATGAAGTCTTCTGGAAGTCTTCTCGAAGTCTTCCAAAACCCTACAATCAAATAACTAACTAAATAGCAAAAAAAAACTTCATTAAACCTAAAATCAACTTATAATGTGATTAGTATATACAAAATTAAACACATATAGGTCAAAAAAAATATTTTAAAAAAATTATTTTAAAAAAAATTTAAGATTCAAAAATCTAACCCTAAAAATACAAACAATACTACAACATATATTACCACAACCTAAACCAAAGACTATCATGACTCAGTCTAAATTCACTTATCTATGTTGAAAATAATCTAATTTTAGTATTTTTAAATTACATCATTTATTAATGTTTATAGTTACATAATTTCAATTTTTTCTTCATATAAAATTTTTTTATAAAAATTTTAAATTATTTTTAAGATTAAGTGTACGAGAAGACTTACAGGAAAGTCTTTTCGGAGAAGAGAGAAGACTTACATGGAAGCCTTCTCCGACAAGACTTCCAGAGAAGTCTTCTTATGCGAAATGTTGTAATGGTAAAATTGAATACAGTTTTTTTGTTTGTTCATAAAGAGTTTGTTGTATTTTCAATAGTCTTTTGGGTTACTTTTGCATTTGATTAAATTTTGGGATACACTTTTGCATTTGAAATCAAGTTTTGAGTTATTTTTAGCAATTTCTCTTTTTTTTTTTTGAGAACCTAATTATCATAGATCTTAGGGAAACTAGCAAAATAAGTCTTATTGAAAATATTTTTGTCCATATATACGTTTACATTAATTTTTCAATATTAGAAACAATTACCCTCATATTAATAAAAATAATCACAGAAAATTATAATTCAGAAGATATAAAAAAGTTAAATAAACTCATTGAATTTTTAACATGTCTACTATATATAATTTTTTGAATAATTGCATTCCCTGATTTAGGTTTTTTTGAAATAGATATTATAACTGTGTTTTACAAGGATAGAATATATATTTTTAATTTTTATTTTATATTTTAAGGAGGTTATTATACATATTGTAAAGTTTCTCTATAATCTATCTAAATATATAATACATATGTCTCTGTTCTAACTGTAGCTCTTTCTTGTTTATAACATACAATGCATGCATATTGTAAGTTTTGTACTACATTTTAGAAAAAAAATAGAAAATAGTAATTTTATGAAACAACTAGTTTTCACGTGTATGTTATGTTCTAACCAAGTTAAATTTATATTCTAACCATGTGTTATTGTTGTACTTAGTTGTAAATATGTCTTCTATATTTTCGATTATTCTATTTTAAGTTTTAGAAAATATTGCAAATGATTTTAACTGACTTTATTCAAATTTATTTCCTGTCCTTGACGTTAAATTACCCTGAATTACACTAAATTAAGCTGAATTACGTAGAGTTTTGTGATTTATTTAATTTTTCTTTTTCTCATCTTCTTCTCCCTTACTTTTCTTTTATTTAAATCCTATTTTTCATATCTATGTACCATGTGGTGACTAGAGATCAGATGTGAATAACGACCACGATCAGAGATTCCTTATTGATTAAAAAAGAGAGGAAAATATGTCACTGGAGTTTCATTATTAAAAATAGCTATGGGTGGTTCTCGGCTCGATTCTTGGATTTGAGTACCAAAATTATGTATCGGCTAATATCCGGAAAAAAATTGAATCTCATTTGGGTCTGGTTTGCTTTTGATTTTTTGGTTAATTCAAAATAAAATAAAAATCAGAAAATTTTGATTTTTTTGGATTAAACAACACATTTTCGTGTTTTCATATACAAATTTGGATAATTCAAATGATTAAATATTTTGGATAAAAATAGTCTGGCAATTAGGTTTTTGGGTATTTTGGTTTATAAATAACTTTAAAATTATTTGATTATTTTAAAACCAAAATAGTTAACACTTATAAGTATATAAAGTATATTATAGAAATTCGGGGACTCATTCAGTTTTTGATTCAGTTTCGATTTAGTTTTAAATTTTGGGTTGTAGAGATATAAGATCCTTTCGAATAATTGATAGGATCCAAACTCGAACGAAACTTTATTTTTTAGTTTGGTTTGGTTCTTTAATTAAGGGCATCTACATCTTCACTCCATAAATTATTCTAAAATAGAGTGAAAAAGGAGTGATGAACAAAAAAAAAAATATTACTCCATAAATAGAGTGATGCTTTTATTTTTTACTCGTTACTTCACTTCCCACTCCATTTTACTCAAAAATGAAGTAAGTTTTAGAGTGAGGATAGAGATGCTCTAAGGATAAATGTGTCAAGGCCGGGTTAAAACTATACGTGGATCACTTAGTAAAGTTGTAGCTTTGGCTCCTATAGTGGGCTATTGTTAAAGTTGAGTTACGTTTTTCCTTAAACATGAGGACCAACGAGTAAGAGAATGAGATTTTGTATTTGTACAATTAGGAAAAATTGGAAGTGTAAAGCTCATTTATAAAGAAATCAAAGGGAGACAAACTAGTTTAAACTTGGCTTGTTTTGCATACAAAAACAGACAAGCTAGCTACTCTTCGTTTTCATCTCCATAATAGTAATGATTGCTTGCTCACGTATGATAATTTCAGCACAAGGAAAAGCACAACAGCAAACAAACATATGGGACATACTATCTATCCCATCAAATAGATTATGTAGTGCTACACAAGGTCAAACAAAAATATACCATTACCAGGAGAGAGCACCAACAATTTGACAAAATAAGACACATCAAAGAAGTCAATAGTAATATAAATAGAAATTTAAAAAAAAAAAAACTTAAACTTAGCCCATAGTAAACACAAGGTAAATGGGGAGATATGCATCTAAGTAATATTATGATCACTACAAACTGATCCAAGCACAAAGAAATAGCAAATGAGTACTTAATATCACAAACACAAATCATAACCAGATTTTTAATTTTAGGTCACACCTAAGGGCATCATCAACGTGGTATATTAAAGAGTTTTTTAATGGTGGGTCCCACGGTGGGACCCACTTTTTTTTTAAAAAACCGATTGTCAAAATTACCAAATAAGAGTCGATCTTAGGGAAATTTTAATATTGTTTGCAGGTTCCACTAACACGTGGCGGTTCGCGATTAATTTACTTTTTAATTTTTATTTTATTCTTAAATGAAGGGAAAAAAAGCTGGAAACCATGAGTTTCGAGGATAATGATGGTCTAAGAAAGTTTCTGAATCCCATCCTCAAATCTTAGTAAGTCAATGGCAATAAGTACAAACATCCTTTATCGCTGTCTTTAATTGAAACCTCTTTTTCTGCTTTGTCTTCTTCCCCCTGCAAGATTTTTTCAAAAGAGAGTCCAATGTCACATACATGTAAAAAATATCAGTGCAATAGAGTTCGAAACTTTATTTAAAATCTCTTCCTCCTGCTTTCGACTACTTGACTACTTCAGACTCAGATTCATCATATTCACCTCTATTGGTTCCACTAGCCTAAACACAATAAGACCATAAAAACACAGGGAGTCTCTCTATATCTCTAGAAAGTGAAAGCTAATCAGTGATAGTACCTGATTCATATTGTACTGTTGCATGGTGTTGACATGTCACTCTTCATGCTCTCTTATGTAGAAGCGAAACCTACAAAAGACCTCAAGACACATTGACATATAAATTCATATGCCTTTTTCGATTATTTGAACATATTTGCACCGATATGCCTACGTACAAGAAGTACTTTCAAATCTTCCCTCTCTCTTTTTTTTTTCTTTTTTTCTTTTGCCGATGACATTCAGATAGTATAATTCAATATTATCATTTAAAAATGATTCTATAATCTCTCCTTCCCAATGCTATCTCGATTTGAGCTTTGACAAAATATGTAACAGTGTCTGCTAACAAGAGGCACGGAACAACTATACTTTGGAACTTATTAGAACATGATTAACCTTAAGAACCTTTTTTTTTCTACTTTTTATAAAAAAAAATAAAAAGAATCAATTGCGTGCCGCGACGTGTCAGTGAGGCCCGCGAACAATACAAGAAACCCTTAAGAACATTTCTTAATTAAGAGTTATAGGAGATGGTTCTTAAGAGTTTTAGTGGATCTCACCCGCTAAGAACCCCTTTAAGAACTCCCTTTAATCTTGCTCTTAGAGCAGGATTAACGGAGGTCTCTTAAGGTGGGGTTCTTAACTTTTCTAAGAGACGTATCTTAGCTTTTAACTAAGAAAACCTAAGAACCGTCTCTTAAATAAGAACCATAAGAACCGTCTCTTAGCGGGAAAAATGCAAAAAAAAAAAAAAAAAAAATTAAAAAGACAAATTTTACGTTAAGAACTCCACCTTAAGAGACCCGGGTTAATCATGGCCTCAGAGTACCATCATCGGTAGAGACTCTATTATTATGAGTCTATCAAAATAATGAAAATATTAAGATAATTAAATTGATAAGAAGATGAGACGTGTAGAATGAGTCTTTCAAACATGTATGAAAGTCTCTCAATAAATAGATTTTCTTTAATTTAATTATGAGATATCATGGGAGATATTCCCACTAATGATGCTCTTATAATGGCTTTGATTGGGCATCATCGAGCCCGTAAAGTATCAAGCCCGTGAAGCTTCCATGCATCTGCGCTTTTGCTTATATGTTTCTCCACTTCTTCAAGCTTCTGAAACTCCATAGGATCACATATTAAAGTTTCAGAAAACATATCAAATAACCAACAAAAAAGAAACGAAAAGCCACAGCTTTATACCCTCACTAAGTCTAGATGCGCTAGAAACTCGACAGAGGAAATAGAGGAGGAACCTGACAGAGGAAGAAGAGGAGGATAACTGAAAAAATAGAGGAATAACCCGACGAGGGAGGAAGGAGCAGTTTGAAGAGTTTCCTGAGAGAATAGTCGGAGGGAATCACCAGAGGGAATGGCCTAGAAAGAGGTAGCGAATTGCCAAGGTCTTTTTTTGTGTGGTGGAGTTATAGGCGTTGGAATTGTATATATTTAGGTTGATAATCATTTTTATATACTAAAGTACAAGTCGCACGACCAATAATAAGGTCACATAGATTCAAAAAAATAAGTGGAATCGAAAATGCAAAAGCTAAACGTCTATCTGAAAAAAATCAAAAAAGAAAAATTTATTGCCACTTCGACAACGGTTCTTCTTTCAAAACCACGATCACCATACCTACAATCTCAAAATAACCACCTATTTTTATTATTTATATTTACAAGATGTTATTTTATAACTGCATCTTGCTAAAAAAACACTATTTCTCCTTTTCTCTAATCCACAAACTCAATGTTGGCATACAAGACTTCTTCTCCGAGATAGATTGTTATTCATATCACACTTTTATTTTGTTTTTCTTTTCTTAATATATATGGATTTTACTCTTTTCTCTACTTTTACCATGACTTTTATTTATAAAATCTCACTCACGTGCATGACTTTCTTCAAAAATTAGATCTTATTCAAAAATATAAATCTGAGTTAGAGAAGGCAAAATAGATATATAAAAAAAATAGTTCTCCATATAAAATGTTACTCTTCAAAAATCTCCATTTTTTATAGTCTTTGCATGTTTAAATAAATTATTTACAGTTGCTAATAAATAATTATTGACTAATGCAGATTTCAAAAAAAAAAGATGTCAAAAAGCAGAATATCTAACAGTACCCACAAAGTATCAAGAAAAGTGGAATTACAGATATAAACATCATATTTCAGTCTTACTAACCTTTTTATCCGAAAAAAGTAGCATGTTATTGTATTATTTCTTTCTTTCGAATTGATTTTTGTTTTCTGTTCTGGCAAAGATAAAGTTAAAATCATGAAAGATAACATCTATAATCTCATTTCTTTCTGTTGAAATGCTACTTGAATAGCAAGTATATATTTCTTGGTATATTTACTAAACTAACTTTATGTATAATAAGTAGAGAAACTAGAATGCAAATGGATTTTCCATAAAATAGTGAATTTTTGGCACAAGAACCAAAAGGAAAAAAGGATGAAAATATGTTCCATTGTATAAGGTCGTACTTTTATAAAGCAAGTAGATATCAATACATGGTGGAGTTGAAATCAAACTTCTTCATCTTTTTGTTAAAACTAAAATCAAGTGTAAATTGATTTAGGCACATCGTCGCAATCCCAAATGTGTATTAATTCTGGATTTAGTAATACTTTACAAAATATGAAATAGTTTATGTATATATAAGCATAATGATCACAAAAGCTAAATCTCTAAACTTTTGTAAGAGAAGATAACAAAAGCTAACACAAACCTTGCAACCAAATAAAATGAATTAGAAATTAAAATAAAATTTAGAAGAAAACTATTAATCACTTTGTCAGTCTTAAAAAGAAGAAAAGTGTACTGTTATTCTAATAGAACTATAAGTACATATATATATATATATATATTTGTTTCTACAATATTACAATACATTTTGCTATAGAATACACTGTTTTAACATAAAAATTTATCATTTTCTTTTTCTTTACGCAGTAAGTGGCAGAATAATAGTTTTATTAATAAACTAAAAATGTTAAATTCTATAATACTATTTGACAAACCATTTTTTAGGTATCTGTATCGAGCTCTTGACACCAGTTTCAACCCATACAATGCTTTTTTTAGTTTGCAGACATAGTCAGGATGCTTAATTTGCAGTTTCAAATTCTTTAGGCTGAGCCAAATATATTTCTTCTTGAAGAACCCCATTCAAAAAGGCACTTTCGACATCCATATGATACATTTTTATTCTAAGCTTGTATGCAATTCCGAATAACAACCGAATCGATTATAGTCATGCAACCGGATCAAAAGTCTCATCAAAATTAAATCCTTCGGCTTTTGAATAGCCTTAAGCAGTAAGGTGGGATTTATTGTATACAAAAATTTTCATCTTCCTCTATTTTGTTCTTGGATATATTCATTTTATCCAACCACATTAACTTCTTCTGGTTTTGGACATAGATCCCATACTTCAAGGCATGTAAATTGCTCAAATTCTTCATGTACAATCTATCCAGAATTCTTCTTTTAGAGCTTCAACCATAGTCTTTGGTTCTATCAATAAGAGATAATAAGTCAGCTTAACAATTGCGTTAAAGCCAATAATCTTATTACGGGTCTTGTGTCCATCATCTAGATCATCAATGATGTCATTTGGCGAATGATTTCCATATTTGGATTTGAGTGCTTTCATCTTTTGAAATATCTTCTTTCTCACTAATTTATCTGATGCTCAAATGAACACCTTTAGTGTCATTTTTTCCTTCTACATGCTCATTTTGGTAGTATTCAACTGGTTCTAACACTAAAATAGTGTGATCATCAAATACAACATTTACATCATCACTAATAAGTTTTGTTCTCCGATTGTACATATGAAAGACCATACTTTTCGTGGAATATTCTAAGAAGATCCCTTCATCACTCTTGGAATCAAACTTTTCAAGATTTTCTTTATCACTCAAAATTTAGCATATGTAACCAAAAATGTGAAAGTAACTTAAGTTAAAGTCTTTCCTTTCCACATTTCATGTGGAGTCATCTTGGTTCTAGGTCTCACATACACCCTATTAATAATGTAACATGAAGTGTTGATTGCTTCAACCCATAAACATGTTCAAATATTATTTTCATGGAACATGAACCTTGCCACCTTTTGGAGAGTTTGATTCTTTCTTTCTACAACTCCATACTGCTAGAGGGATATTGGAGCTGAATACTGATGTATGATATCCTGCACTTGACAAAATTTCTCAAATATTTCATTTTGAATTATCCCCCATGATCTCATCTGCTCTCAATGATTCTATCTTTTTAGCTTTAGTGCTAGAATTCTAAATCTTTTGAAAGTGTCATTGTTTGAATTTTGATTTCGAATATAAAATCGTGGAAGGAAGAAGATTGAATGGCAAAATATGAGACGTTATGTCCGATTTTTAGGGATTTAGATTTAGAAAATCGGACCAGATTTATAAATCCATTTGGATCTGTAATTAACTTTAAGTTTTAGGTTTTAGTTTTTTTTTTCCTTTATCGATTTAAATTGAATATTAAAAAAAAAACATTTGAAAATTGGGGCGATATGGGATTATCCCATTACCTTTGGGCCAAACCAGAATTTGTTCCTTAAAACCGTGTGGTAAAATTGACTAATTATCTGCTGCCTAGTTTTGAAAGGAAACAAAGGGTTAGGAAAACGAGCCAGAAACGGCATCGTTTGACGTCATTAAATGATGGTAAAGCTTTTTAAACCTTTTCAGCAGTCTCCATTCTCGGAGATCAATTAATACTTTTCCAAAACAAGTTTTTCAAAAAAATCGATTCGCCTTCTTCCCCTTTCACCATCTTCATCGTCTCGCTTCTTCTTTACTTTTCTTGTCCTTTTCGTCTCTCTAATGGATATTCGCGTAAAGCAAGAGCATCTACCAACTCCTAGTACCGTTAACGGAGTCAAACCCTCCGTAATCGATCTCTGCAGTAGCGACGAAGACGACGACGGCGATACTTCTAGAATCCTCGGCGAGAAGAGAGCGCGAAGTGGTACTAACGACACTCCGGCGAAGAGGGTAGCGGTTTCGGTTGAGGAAGGCTTTGGGCAATCAACGGAACAAGCGATTGTGGCTCTTCCCGCGACGCCTTGTAACGTCGTGCGGCCTTCTTCGTCATCGTCTTGCAAGCAGTTCTGGAAAGCTGGGGACTACGAAGGAACATCTGGTGGTCACTGGGAAGTTTCTGCAGGTTCAAACTTGCTTCTCTAGTATCATGGAAATGTTAATGGGATTGGGAACACAAACCCTAAATATCAAACTTGCTTGTGTACTTGTATATTATTTGGGTTTTAGGAAAGGATGTTAATGGGATTGGGAGCAAAAACCCTAATGTTTTTTTTTGGCAGGTGGGTTTGATCATGTGAGAGTCCATCCCAAGTTCTTGCATTCTAACGCAACAAGTCACAAGTGGGCGCTTGGAGGTACTTTTTTTAGTAGTGTTTAATGAGTTTTAAAGAGGTTGGATTAAGAATGTTTGTTTCATATTTTGCAGCTTTTGCTGAGCTTTTGGACAATGCTTTAGATGAGGTGGGGATGTTTTTTTCTTTTCTGGGAAATATTACAAAGTGCATTTAATACTTCTATTTTGGTATAGTACGGGTTTTCGTTCTCATCTTTTTGATAAACAGGTTCACAGTGGAGCTACGTATGTTAATGTCAATATGTTGAACAATAAGAAAGATGGAAGCAGGATGCTCTTGATTGAAGGTATAAAGTTTATGTATTTTCTCTAGAGATTTTTTTTTAAGAAAATTCTGTTGTATCACGTTTTGACATTGTTGGACTCCTTATGTTTGAATTTTTCAGACAATGGAGGTGGAATGAATCCTGAGAAGATGCGACACTGCATGTCTCTTGGATACTCTGCCAAGAGCAAACTTGCAAACACCATTGGGCAGTGTAAGGATTCTTCTACCTGCAAGATATATTTTAAATGCTTACATCAAGATACTTAAGTTCATATGCTTTTTGAAGATGGTAATGGATTCAAGACTAGTACAATGAGACTCGGAGCTGATGTTATTGTATTCTCACGTTGCCCTGGAAAAGATGGAGATAGGTTCGTTTTCTATTAGCGTCTTGCCTTTGATGATTTTGGTGGATTATATGTTATCTGTTGAAAAATATCAACAAGAGTTTGACATTGTTCTGTTTACTTGATGTTGGTTTTAGCTTTACACAGACAATTGGGCTGCTATCGTACACATTTCTGAAGAGCACAGGAAAAGAGGACATTGTTGTACCCATGGTAAGCTACCGCAGTTTAGCTGTGTGAAATAACCATTCATATATTGGTTTCAACCCTTGATAATCTGGAATATTTGATATCATGTGCCTCATTTGTAAGCATAAGAAAGTTATGTAGACCAGACACTGTTTCAGAGTAGCTAATTTAATCGTAGCTTGTCTTGGAGTATGCTTTTGATGTTGGGTTTCTTAATTTGTTCGTGCTTTACATCTTTAATAGAAATAGGGGTCAAACTCCTTGAAAACCTATGTCTGCTTTAGAGTTAACTGTTTGTCCATGTATCTCTCATTCAATTGAAATAGCCAATTTAATCCTTTCTAATCTTCTTCTGATGTTGATTTTAAATGAAAGCTCGACTACGAAAGAAATGGTTCAGAATGGAGTCCAATATTACGGTCTTCAGTTAGTGATTGGAAAAAGAACGTGGAAACGATAGTTCAGTGGTCGCCGTTCTCTTCTGAAGAAGAACTTCTTTGCCAGGTAAAACAGAGGAATTGGTTGTAGTGATTTTTATTTTATAATATATTTACTAGCTATGGCTTATTTGGATTGTGGTCTCTATCAATCTTTTGATTGTGGTCTTGATAGAATTTATTAATAGCTTGAGAATATTTCCACTAATTTATTTCTCTATGGCTGTTTTAGTTTAATCTAATGAAGGAGCATGGCACAAGGATAATCATATATAACCTTTGGGAAGATGACCAAGGACTGCTAGAGCTTGATTTTGACACGGATTCACATGTACGTGTTTTTACTGTGATTATGATCTGCAACGATGCAAAAGCTTTCTGTATTCGTATACTTGACACACGTTTTGTTGCAGGATATCCAACTTAGAGGGGTCAATCGGGATGAGAAAAGTATCAGTATGGCTACTCAGTACCCTAACTCTAGGCACTTCCTGACATACAAGCATTCACTCAGAGTATGAATATTCTATCCGTCTAGCCTTAAAAGTGGCAGTTGAAATTGTTTTTTTTTTCTAATAGTTCAGTACAATTAGTCTCTTGCTACTATCACTGAGAAAGTTCTTCAACTACTGAACAGAGGGATCCAATGGTGTTTAAAAGTTGTCAGATGTTTTTTTTTTTGTTTTACGAAATTCATTTGTTACCTTTTGGCTTGTCTCCAGAGTTATGTATCTATTCTATACCTAAGAGTTCCACCTGAGTTCCGTATCATTCTCCGAGGAAGAGATGTTGAGCATCACAACATTGTGAATGACATGATGCACACAGACCAAGTCACTTATCGTCCAAAAGAAGGTCCCGGTGGACAATCTAATTTCTCAAATGTATGTTACTTCACAACTTAGTTATAATCAAAGACTTATTCCTGTAATTTTATTTGAAGAACTTGCGCAGTTTCTAAATATAACTATATTTGGTTGTGTGGCCAATTTAAAACAGATGTCTGCTGTTGTGACCATTGGATTTGTTAAGGATGCAAAACATCACGTTGATGTTCAAGGCTTCAATGTTTACCACAAGAATCGCCTTATTAAGGTTTCTCTTTCTTTTGGCTTATATTACCTTTGTTTCTGTCAGTTTTTCTTTACTTAACTCTGTCCCAAACGTGTTTTGTCAGCCATTTTGGAGGATATGGAATGCGGCAGGAAGTCAAGGTCGTGGGGTCATAGGTATAGTTATTTTAACAGGAAGGTCTATAATAGATGATTGGCCTTATAATGTGAAGTCTAATGCTTAGTTTATTCTGGTACGAAAGGGGTTTTGGAAGCTAATTTCGTTGAGCCTGCTCACGACAAGCAAGGTTTTGAGCGTACAACAGTTTTGTCTAGACTCGAGACCCGGCTGCTTATAATGCAGAAGAATTATTGGTTTGTTGCTCATCTCTTGCTTTTAGAGCTTGCCGCGTCTTCTTAAGCTCAGATGCTTCATTGAACTCTTTGCGCCTATGTTATTCTTTTTTTTTGCTTTTACTCAGGAGAAAGAACTGTCACAAAATTGGATATGTTTCAGCACAGGGCAAAAAGTCCGTTAAAGACTCTGACGACAGAGGTATAACATCCTTTTTTATAACAGGATTTTAGCATCGGGGGTTTTAAAACGTGTGTGCTAAACAATTCTCTTGGACATTGTAGAATCATCACCAGAATATGCCGTCTCAACCAGGAAAAGAGCTGCTGCGTCGTCAAGCTTTAAAACTGCTGCTGCAGAAAAGTTCGACACAAGGACAAATGTGAATCGAGGAGGAGGAAAAGGATCTGTTAGAGATTCTAAAGGGGTCGGTTCTGAGAAAAGTGGTAAACTTGGAAACACCTCTTCCAAATTAAATGGACGAGCAAAGCCTAAAGGAGCTCCTCCAGCTGTAGACGATATCAACAGTGATGATGACTCTGATTACGATCCTTTGGGTGAAGAAAATGTCACCGAGCTTCCTGAGAAGGTCCTCCATGCTCTTTCTATTATTTTTTTCCCTATTTTCTCCGGTAAATAGGATTATGAACCTTGTTTGTACTTCCTTCTCGTAGAGCTTCGAACCACCAAAGCCACGTTCTGCTGATTCACGTACCCTCAGTGAAGTGGAGCAAGAGAATCAAATGTTAAAAGAGAGGTTTGTTACCGTACGTTAATCTTGCCTAAAGGATTAATGTTTTTCACTTGTTAAGCTGTTTGTGTGTTTTTTATTACTCAGGCTAAATGAAAAAGAAGCAGTTCACTTGTTGTTGCAAGAAGAGCTGCGACGTGAGAAAGAGCTTCGCAAGAAACTTGAAGCGGAGGTATAATAAATTCTACTCACTCAAACATTTTAATATGTCTGCTCTTGCAAACCTATAAGCTAACAATCACCCTCTTGTGGTATTTATTGTGTAGGTTCAAAAGACAAAAGACGAGTTAGAAGAGGTGAAAAAAGAGCAAGAGAGTTTAATCGACATATTCTCAGAGGATAGAGACAGACGCGACAAGGAGGAAGAAGATCTCAGAAATAAGCTAAAGGTTTTTTCTTATATCCTTTCCCTAAATCTTCTCTCAGATTCAGGAAATGAAAACTATAGTTTAAACTTAACTTTTTTTGTAGTTGCAGGAGGCGTCAAACAAGAACCAATCCTTGTCGGATGAAAAGTCCCGAGGTAGACGTTAGAGGTCTGAACTAGATCGAAGGATGTCGCTTAATGGAGGATAGCATTGACTCGTTAGTTTTTTCTTTGTGGTGGCAGTGTTGTCTCTGTCCCAACCACACCGGAGTTAGTAGAGAAATAGGGTATTCTAATAGACTTAAATTTCCAACAAATACTCAGACATCGGTTTTTGCAGTCAATGTAAGTAAAATCACATATTGACATTTACGAATTGTCTTACTTTTGCTTTTGAAGTTTTAGTAATAGATATAAACTGTTCAACACCTAATAAAACCTACTACTTATTTAATAAAGTACCATGCTAGCTTGGAATATGATTGGAGGATCACAAATTTATCACCAAAAGACCCGTTTATCATTTCAAATATTGAAATAATAATAGTGAAAAATTAAAATGAAAGATTCGTTGAACTTGAAATTCGATAATTCTTTAGACTGAAAATTTTGAAAAAGAATCAAAATAAACCTATATGCATCTTTGAATTTACAAATTTCTTACATCGTATTTACAAATTGACATTGCAGAATAGTCGTTATTAATTAAAAAACATGTATATCAATGTAATATGATTACTGTAAAAAAGATGTCGATTGTGTATTTTGGGGCAAAAAATAGCTGGCATGTTAAACTAAATTGTAAATAACTTTTTCATGGCAAATATTTTCCATCTTAAAATATCAGCAAATGGATTTTCAAGAAAAAACTAAGCATCTGAAAAGCAGTAAAGTTAAAGCCAAGATTATTAGTAAAAAAGTATATACAAAAACGGGAATAGACTATGACAAGAAATGTGCTCATGTAGAAAGCACATTTCCATACAAGATGTACTAGATTTAATAGCTATCCAAGATTAATACCTGAAACTAATAGATGTAACATACAGTTTTTCATCAGATATATATATTAAACAACCTTAAAATTTTGTTAAACATCGAGAATAGTAGCTTACATGTAGATTGAAGAAGTTTATTTACGGACTGAAACACACTTTTCAGTAATGGGCCTAATGGCACAAACATTTTGGCCTTCTATATGTTGAAGATCGACTATCAAAAGTGTAAATATGATTGATAAGTTAATGCTAATTCCTTGATGGCTATTCTCCCATATTTATGTTGTTGATGATATGTTTATTGGAAGAAATATAGATGATATTAATAGTTTAAAAAGATTACTGGAAAATGAATTAGAGATGAAAGCTTTTGGTGTTGTAAAAATGATTTTTGGATGAAAATTTACAGGGATAAAAACTATAAGAGCTTTCTCTCAAAATCTACATTGAAAAGGTCCTATAATGTCTTGACATGGTAAAAGAAAAATGTTTCTACAGTTTTGGCGAAACACTTCATACTTTAAGCATAACAATAACCTAAGTCTGCTGAAGAGATCATAGATATAGCATAAGTTCCTAATGTTAGCACAACTGGATGCTTAATATATGCAATGTTTTATACTAGTTGAGTCTAACACAGTTGTTAGTCAAGTAAGAAAGTATATGTCGGTAAAAGTCATTGGAGTGTTATCAAGTGGATTCTAAGATACTTAATTATGAGTATAGACTTATGTTTGGAGGCCAAGAGTGCGGTTTAGTTGTGTGGTTCATAAACTAAGATTATGTTGGAGATCTAGATAACCTAAGGTTAATTAATCTAATATATTATTTAGAGTCATATTTTATCTACTTTAAAATGTTGTCTTTTAGTTTGGACCTATTCACAACTTATTAGAAATAATTATAACATTCATTATCATTTGGTTAACAATAAAATATAACTTCTACCTCAATAAAAATATAGAATCTTGACTTCTGTTTAAATCTACCCATAGTAGAATCTTCGTCTTCATGTATTCTAGAAAGAGTAAATTATATTTGGTATTAAATTATAAGATACACTTTGTAGAGTATAATATAACTTAAGTAACCATCAATGTAACAATTTGAATCTTCGACTGATACGGACCATGCTGGTGCTCCGCAGATCATATTTTATACAAAGCTATTAATAACGTATTCATATCATATTTTTATACAAAGCTATTAATAACGTAATAATGGCAGACATCTTTACAATACACTATAATTGATACAAACTTTTACAAAGTATGTATTCACACGTTTTAATTGTTTCTTCTTCTGCTCATTGTGTCCATGTTTGAATCTGTGGAAGTTGTAAAGGTTCTGATTAGCACTAATCTGTGGAAGTAACTATTTGAACCTGGCCAACATATACAATATCATTGCTGCATATTAGAAGACCCTGAATTATTAATTCATATACAATATCGCTAATATATCTAATAGAATAGATGTATGAAAATTCAGAATTACCTATTTATCGTCCTAGAGTTTTAAAAACGCTAACAATATAATCTAAACCAACCAATCATTTCCTAACATTATGCTAGCAAAAAAAAAAAAATAGACACGGTTTCTATTTATATTCACTAGTAAAAAAAATGCAAATAGCCACGGTCAGTTTTCGTGGCTATGAGAGATTTTTCGTAGCTATATGGAAGGTTTGCCACAAAATTCTACGGTTTTCAAATCGTTGCTATACAATCGTAACAATTTTCGGTTCGTAGCAAAATCGTCTCAATATGCTATGATTTTGCTACGACAAATTACGTGGCAAGTGCTACGACATTGACACAGAAATTTTCGTAGCAATGTTGCTACGGTATTGACACGGACATTTCCAATGTTGTTACGTTTTTGAGACGAATTGTTTCGTGTCAATCATTTTTTTGCTACGTTTCGGTTGATATATTCGCGTTAGGCGACTATTTTTTTTTAAAAAAAAAGCTAATGAATTTTTTTTTAAAAAAAAACAGAAACTGAATTTATATTACATTGAACTTCTTAGAATTCAAAAGGTTCAAAAGATTCAAACATTGAAAAGGTTCAACACATTAAAACATAATACATAAACTTGTTTTTGGGAAAACACCCACATCTAAAACCTACAAACCAAGTTCTGCATTGCACCACCTATCTAATTCAGAATGGTTATTAGTGTTGAGATGTTGAAGTTGTAAATCACCTTGAGCATGAGACTGATCCTGATCTGGAGGTGGAGCTTGACCTTGACCTTGAGGTTGAGCTTGAGATGGAGACTGAGTTGGTTGTGCAGTAGAGGCAGGAGGATTGGAAGCTTGAGGTTGTAGAAGTTGCAGAATGGTGTTGATAGTTGATTGAGTTTGAGTCATCTTTTCTTTGAAGTCAGTCTTGAACTCAAGGAAATCAGACTTGACTTCCTGAGTGAGGTTCTCCAAGCCACAAACCCGCTCCATGTCCAGGCTCCGCTTGAGTGTAACATGGACTGACTCAGAAGGCTCTCTGTTCTTGAATTGAACATTTCCAAGTCCATAAATGGTGCCCTTGGATGTCTGTCCACGTTGAAAAGGACACAAAAACAAGATAGCATTAGCACATAGAACATTAAGTCATAAAAATGCAGTATGATCTTGTTACAAGTTCAATACAAGAGTAAGAAGAAACAAAACAATGAGCATGAGAGATTATTACCTTGATGTATTCTTGGTTTAGGAGAAGGCGCTTTGAATTTGCTGTGCCAGCAGTTGAGCAAGTTTGGCCTTCTCCAGTTGGAGATCCATCTTCTATCATCTCTTCAAATGCTTGCTCAACCTCAAGAACCAGTGCCTCTGCTCGTTCGTCAATGAAGGTCCCATCTTTGCGAGTGTGAGTCGTCCTAACAAGGTCACTATATGAAGGTGGTTCCTCCAAACCTTCATAAATTATCTACAACAAAGGAAACAACATGAAGTTAGACATTTTGTAGTTATATAAAGGGAGTAACAAAAATGGAAAGCTGACCATATGATACTCAATATTTGCAAAGGTGCGTGGTCCTCCACCATGGATGTGCATCTTCTTTCCTGGAGGCGCAGAAGTGCGAGAAGCAGCTGCTGATTCAGTCTTGGCTTTCGCCTCAGGTGACCAATTCGCAAAGACTGTTTCCCAGTCTTTCTCACTGATGTATTTCGGTTGCTTGTTATCTCTTCTTTTCTGGCTTATGCGTCCACAAATAGCCTTTTGAGTTTGAAGCTTCCATTTCAAGTAGATTTCATCATGAAACTTGTCTTCCCAGTAGTATTGTTGCTACAAAAGAAGACAAGTGATTAGAATCAAAATATATACTTAAGAATGAGAATGGAAATGGTTCAGGATCACTTACAATGAATGAATGCCACCAACTTTTTCTCTTCTAATCTGGAACTTTTACCCAGCTTTGCCACGGCCCCAGAAGTTTCCCTGCCATGTTGCTCTAATAAAAGCATGGACTTCAGGATCAACTCCCAACCTGCAAAGACAACACTTAACTAAGGTAACTACACGATTTAAGTTAATGACCTAAACAATGCACTAGACCTAACACTTAACTAAGGTAACTAAACAAGGTATCATATTCAGAATAAAAATAACACTTAGCTAAGGTCATTAACTACACGTTAAAAACAAGAATATAACATATGGATTATACTATAATAATTTGTGACAGCATTGTCGTGGTATCATTACTATATGGCTTTATACCTGCATAATATATTGCTATATATAGAGAAGAACATAATTAACAACCAACAAAGTTTTCAACTTGATAAATTATAATAACAGATTTATCACTTAACTAAACGTTAAGTAAATGATAGCACTTACCACAATGCTCCGTTGAGCTTATCAGGATGGAGGTGTGGCTGGTTAATTCTAGATGAGCACGTAGTAGAGCATCTTATGTTCTCCTCACATAGGTTGGAGGAGCCGCAGATGCTGAACTTGAAGAGGCGGTTGTTCTAGGAGGTCTTATTTGTTGAGCAGAAGCAGGAGGCATTGATCCAGCTCTCATTTGAGCTCTACTATGTGTGACATCTGTATACATAGAAACATAATAACATGTTAAGATTGAAACCCAAAATGGAAACTGAAATCAATCCCTAATCCGAAATCAAAAACAGAAAGCAAACCCTAAACCCAAATCAAAAATTGAAACCCTAATTGAAACTGAAACACAAAAACAAACTTTACCATGAAACCCTAGAACAAGCATAACCAGGTTCGTCGATTCAAATCCCTAACCCTAACTTGAAACACAAAACGAATCGACAGAAACAGAGAGATGGAGAGAAATCGAAACCTTACCTGGAAGGTTCAAGCTCGGAGGTCGAGGACGACGACGGTCGTTGCTTGCGTTTGCCGTGGAAGGAGCCATGGAGATCGAGAGAGATGAGGGGTCAGTGAGACAGAATAGAGATGAGAGGCAAGGGAGATGAGAGGCGAGAGAGATGATAGACGAGATAGATCGAGAGAGATGAGAGACGACAAAGATAAAGAGAGATGAGGGTTCGATGAGACACGAGAGTGATGAGAGGCGAGAGAGATCGAGAGATATGAGAGACGAGAGAGATATAGAGAGAGATGAGGGGTCGGTGAGACTGTGAGAGACAATAGATGAGAGAGACCTAACTTGTGTGTTTTGGACTCCAAAATGGGTTTGGGCTCCAAAATGTTGGAGGGAAATGGGTTTAGCGCCCAAAAAATTGGAGGGAGTAAAATTTTTTTACTGATTTTTTAGAATTTAGGGTTTAGATAGGGTCTAATTAGGATTAGTTATATCTCTTTTTAAAAACCATTATACATTCATATATTAATTATAAATTCATATGATACATTTTTATATAATAAAAATTTACTACATAAAAACTTATATTATACATTCATATATGTTACAAACACTAAGAACTTATATTAAACATTTATATATCTTAATAACATAGCAAAGTTTTCTGTTATTTTAAAAAAAAATCTTTACCCACGAATAAAATCGAAGCATTTCGTAGCTTATTAACACACCAATTGATACGTTTTCCAATCGTAGCAAGTTGCCACGTTATGATCGTTGCAAATTGTTGCCACGTTTTCTTCTCGTAGCTAAAACGTAGCAAATTTTGCTACGAAGCCTACGTTTTGCCACGTTTCCTTTTTCGTAGCATAATCGTGGTTAGTTCGTGTCTGTTTTATTTTGCTATGAAATTGCTGTAGCACTTTCGTGGATCTATGCGCTTTTTTTTACTAGTGATTCCCAGAGTTTAAAAAACACTAACAATATTATTTTAAACAACCAAATAATTTCCTAACATTATCCAAAAAAAAAAACAGAAACGAATTATAATCATCTTTTCTTAAAATAACTTAATATTGATATTAAGTTACTATCAACCAAAGGCTTTTCCGTACACGTAGTCTAAAAACGATAATAACAAAATTTAAGAAAAAATTTCTAACAGTAAGAAACAATTACTGCATATAAATTGATGTATTTAAAATATATTAAGTTGCATGGGTATCATTCTGTACATTTTCAAACTACAATTTTAAAAGAATTATTGTTGCACATTATAATTTTTATATTATCAAAGCATTATAATAATATTAATTTAAGTTTATAAGCATAATGTCAAACTACACAAATAATGATTATCTTACATTCTCAAGTATGGTTCAAGACTCATCTAAATGTTATAATTTTCTCAAAACAACAAAATATTACACTAAAGTTTATAAAAAGTCATCAATTCAAGAACTGTTAATTTTAAAAACATAATACATGTATATAAATACATAAGCAGAGCGGATTAGAATCTAGTTTTTAACTCTTATAAGAGGACTGATATGTTGGAGGTTGGTGCATCAATCTATTGCAGCGACAATTAGAAAAGTAGCTAAGGAAGTAGTTTGGGTACAAGAACTTATATCCGAGTTGGATGTTTGATCAAGAAGATGTTCATTTACACTATGATAGTCAAAGGACGTTGTGTTTGGCTAAGAATCAAATGTTTCATTCAAGGACGATTTATAGATAAAGTTCTCGCAAAGTAAGGGAGTTAACAACTTCTGGAGAAGTCTTATTGGAAAATATGCATACCTTGGGAATTGCAGTGGACATGTTGACAAAGCCCGTTAAAACGGAGAAGTTAAAGTAGAAGAGGCTTCTTAGAAGGTAGATGTGATTAGAGAAGTAACTAAGGAAGTAGTTTGGGTACAAGAACTTATATCCGAGTTGGATGTTTGATCAAGGAGATGTTCACTTACACTGTGATAGTCAAAGTGCATTTTGCTTGGCTAAGACTGAAGTGCTTCATGCAATGACGAAGTAGCTACACAAAGTAAAGAATTGCACACTCAACTAAACAAAGTATATGCTATATATTTGTACATCCCTGAACTTTATGTTATTATGTAGCTAACATCATTAGCTTAATTAAATTAGTAGGAAATAGCCGCATGGACGTCAGAGATGGTGACGCCGTGTGATTAGCCATTTGGTTAGTTTAAATCCGATCCGTCTGACTCAAGTTAAATAAAAATCCAAGTTACCATCTCAATACTCACGTGGCGATTTTTGACTAATTTAATAATGTTAGCTACATAACAACATAAAGTTTAGGAATGTGACCACATATAACATATACTTCGTGTAGTTAATTGTACATTTATTTACTTTGCATGGCTAGCCATGTGGTGACCAATACATAAGGTAGCTAGCTATCATTTTTCTATGATAAAATTAAAATTAATGATTTTATTGTTGTTCGAAATATGTAAAAGTACCAGATGAAAACATGTGCTTTAGTATTACACGAGATTGATAGGTTCGTTCCACATTTGATATGGATCTGGACTGAATCCTACTTAAAATTTTTCAGACCTGAAACAAAAGATAAATATTAAAACATACTCAAACGCTTACAGAAAAAAGAACAACATGAGTATAAGAATGTCATTTACATCAAAATTATTTAAAATAATATTATTTGATTAATCATATTTTGTAGTTTTCTACTCTTGACAATAACAATAATATGCATGTTTAACAAAGACTGTTAAACAATCATGAATCTGAGAATGCAAAATCTATGAAAATTTAGCAAAGAAAAACAGATAATAAGTGATAACCTTCTACGGTTGTATCCCCTAAATGTTGACCAAATGACACATTCAAAGGATGATTAAGAACAATTGCAGAAAACTATTAAATAAAAGGAATGCTAGACATTATTATGTCTTATTATGAATGCTATCTTGTATGTGTATACAATCCAATGTAAAATTCGAAAGCTAGATGAAAAATGTGTATCCTTATTGGGAGATCTTGTCAATGGAAGGGCAGTTAGATTTCTTGCATAATTGTTTGCCAAATTTTAAAATGTTAAGATCTATTTCATTTCCCCTTAAATTATTAAGATGAATGTTAGTATTATTAAATATCATTTGCTTGTGTTTCTTATAATCTGTAAATTATGCTATTTATGGTAGGATGATATATGATATGGTTGCGGGGCGGTTGTGGATGCGGGTGGTTTCATTTTTAAACGTTATTAAGAGATTTCTACAACTGGTACATCGGTTAGAAATTAGTGCATTTACGAGATACTTATGACTAATTAACTACCAAATGCAACAGCGGTTAAATAATAGATTAACAATATTTACGTTTTATATAATTATAAAAGAATTAAAATAATAATATTATAAAACATATAAAAATTATATTTATAAACTTATACTATTAATTTTTTTAATCATAGAAGTTTTTTATTTTCAGTTTTTATAATATATATATATATATATTAGTATTTATATCATTTCAATTTTAAATTTTAATTGAATATATTTATTTTTATATTTATATAATTAAAACAATTTACTTTCCTGTAACCCCCTACAATAATAAACGCTAGCTGGAACGAGCTTTTGAATTTAAGAGGTATAGAGCGGCTTAATGCGATTTATATCGTTTTCTGTGATTGTTGCAAAATACCAATAATCATTATCAACCGCAAAATTGTGTTTGCGGATAGTAGCAGGGAAACCAATCATGCTCTTATGCTTAATAGAATATCCTTTTTCTCAAAAGAATATATGTGTCAGTATATATAGCATAATGTCATTTATATACTAATTTCTATTAACAGTAATTGTATAAAAAAGTTTGAAAACTAAAAAAAGTAATTGTGTATGAATATGTCTCATCAATTTCTAGGGTGACCAATATAAAGTAGTAAGTTGCTCGTAAATTTGTTCTAAGAAAATTTCTCGCAAATTTTCTATGAAATATATTAGAGGAATTTCCTATGCTAGTTCCTTCTAGTTTATTGTTTATTTACACCAAGAGCTGCTAAAAAAAAGAGAGTAACCAAAATAGATTTTAATAAAATGTCAATATACATTAATATTTCTAAGGTTTATTAATTTATACTCAGGATCTAGAGTTGAGAAGTGAGATTTTAGAGGTGGATTTTAGAGTTTTTTTTTCATAACAAAACATAAAATTTCAGAAAAAATTAAACATAGTTTCAAAATAATAAAAAAATTTGAACTTGAAAACAGATAATTCAAAACTATAATAATTTTATTTTTAACTTTTATTTTTTTATACTTTTATATTTTTTTCTTATATTTTTGTTATATTTTATTATTTCTATATATATATATAAATCAATAAGTAGTATTTTTTTTACATTATTAACGAAATTTCTTTTAGTCATTTTATTCTTTTGAAATTCTTTTAGTAATAAAAACCAATGAGAGAACTGTCCAATATATAATCATGCGAGTAACAAAATCTCTCTCCCTTTACGAAACTTTCCACATAAGTTTATTCATCTAATGTGAAAAAACTCTATGCGCACATCAATGTAAAAAAGATAGTACATGTTTGTGTTGATCTTCTATTGCTTTTAGAAATTGCCGTTAAAAATGTTAGTGTAAGATAAGCAAGCTATGCGATGTAGAACACACAGTAGTGCAAGGTTATTCAATTCCAAGAATTACGATTATCTTTATTCTTTTAAAAGTTCACACTTGTTCTTCTTAAAAGAGATAAACCAAACAAGCTCAAGATAAACCTCGACTTGTTTGTTAGTCTTATTCGTTCAGATATCTAAGACAGACTTAGAACCACCTCAGCCCTTAACCCCTAGATACTTTGCTTCTCCTTCTTCGGATGTACAAAACTCTCTATTGCTAAAAGCTCTCTCTGTGTGTTACCCAACACAGTACCACGACTCCCTCTTATATATCTTTAGAGAAGCCCTAGATCTAATCTATCTACCCAATGGAAACTTTCCATTTCTTTTACTTCAGCGAATAAGCCAATCTCCCTTTTCTCTCTTGATCGATTGCTTCTTCTCCAAGTCTTCCTTTAATATGCCTCTTCATTAAATCTTCCTTTTAATGCATCAGTCTTGGCACGTGCTTTTCATGATCCGTCTCTCTGATGCAGTAGTTCATGTCGCACTTCATGAACTACTTTTGCTCTGCTACATCATCGTCTTCACCATACATCTTCAATCTCCCCCTTTTTAATTCGTTGTCTCACAAGCACCTGAGATAGAAGATAATAGCAACCACAACACCACTAATATATATGTCTAAGAGTTATTTCAACCATGTCAAGACAGTTAAGAACATGCTTAGATTATCCAAAAAGAAAAAACTGGGTTCAAGCAATTCAATACATATTATCAAAAGATAGCATATGCAAATGCTCCCCCATAAATTTAGCCAGTCTGAAAACATGGATAAAAGAAAATTGCAACAAGTGGTGCAATAAACATAACACGACAAAGCTCCCCAGAATCTTTGTCTTCTGCATCTCAGTCCTCTTCTTCTCCCCCTGCTTGTGAGCACACGGATTAAAAATAACAAGAAACATTAGTACGTGATACAGAAAGAATAGTACTTACCTGCTACATCACTCTGAAGATCCTGAACAATCTCAGCTAGGGCCTGAAGTGCTCGAGTTGTGTCTTGTAGTGCCACTTGCAGATCAGCCCTGGTAAGTGATCCCTGAGGTATGGAAACTGAGCCAAGCTCGTACACAGATACTCGGCATGGTCCAGTTCTGGAGCTAGGTATAGCAGTTCGTGGAACAGGAGTTGGGGCAGGAGATGGCAGTCGTGCTGTCCTAGCAGAGCTTCTCTTGAGTCAGTTTTAGCTGATGCCTTTCCTTTAGCTACTCGCTGCTCATAGATCTCACCCACCCGTTTATCCTTTTTGTATGCTACAGGACGTTCAAGCTTGTCACTGGTGTAGGATGGAACCACATGCTGTGCTTCGAGAAGTCCCATAATCAACCGAGAGAAAATCAACCAACGTGCATCATTGCGCTGAGTAACCCCAAGATTGATGATCTGTTTGAACACCATCTTACCCAAATCAACGCGAACTCCATGAGCCATCTTGTAGATCAGCCTTGCCCTCTCAAGAGATACGTGAGTCTTGTGAGTAAAGGGGATCAAGTTGTATGCTGCTATAATCCTCAGAGCTCCATAACATGGTGTGAGATCTGCTGTGGTAAGACCATCCCATTCTTTCCTTGTGTTTCCAGTGATGAACGATGCCAAGTCAGTTGCTAAAGCTTCATCCAACGTCGTCTCTGCCTCCTCTTCTTCATCTGTGAGTGACTCTCAGCCTAAGACACTGTTGATGATGGCAGGTGAGAACTTGTACGCATGCCCTCTTACTGAGACAATCACTTCCTCAGTATCTGCTTCGGTTTTCACACTTGGCAATCCAGCATAAAACTCAGCTATGACTTGTTCAACATAAACACCAAGAGAAGAGACAGTTGATTCCATTGAGCCCTTCTTAATGACCGCTAAGTACCCCCACTGATCAGTTTCCTTCATATCTATAGTTCGTTCAGCAATTACCTTACGCTTTAAGAACTGATCATACCTCTTCTTGAGAGGACTTGGCATTGCTTCAGCACTCTGGTCTCCTGACTTCTTTTCTCTCACCCGAGCTGAGCCTCCTACTTCCTTAGCCAAATATGGAGACTTGTCTGCATCTTCGGGTGTAGGAACTGAGATTGGGTCGGTGTACTGGTTTCCCCTGTCTTTCTCTGTTTCTCAGAACGCAACCCCAACGGCTTCAGCACTCTTTTCTTTCTTCTTTCCTTCACTGAGACTTCCTCTGAATCAGATCCCAATGTCACAACATCTTCTTTGGGTTCATCATCCACCTTTTTGGCTTGATTCAGACTCTGCTTCACTCATAGTTTTCTCCGTGTCTACAGGAACTAGGGGCAGAGCAGACTCACCCTTATCTTCCGGTGATTTATCTCCGGTCTGAGCATCTGGCACAACAGCACTTGAAGATTCCTTCTGTGGCTTCGGATCTGCTACAGGTTCTTTGGTAGTTGAGTCCGTTTCAAGACCAGGAGTCCTTTCATCACTCTCCTCCGATCGACCTTTCTCAGTCGCAGTGTTGAAGGACTCGAGCTCCTCGGTGACTTCTAGAAGGGCCGTAGACACGGGTGGATCGTTTCTCGGCGGAGGTGATTCGGGTTCCCCATCAGAGAGTGACCTTCGACTTGCTTCAGCCTCTGCATGTTGTTCTACCTTGGACGATTCGCCTTGTTGAGCTGAGTTCTTAGCTTTTCCCATTGTAGAGGTTGGTTTCTTTGCTCGATTTGCGATAGAGAGGAAGAGTGGCTGGGAGATTAGGTTTTTAAGCACGATGGAGAAATTTTAGGGTTTGTGCCCCACTACTTCCCTTAACTGAATGTAACTGAATCAACCTTTCTGATATTGCACTCTTAGTCCCTGACTTTTTATCATCTCCTTTGTATACCTACAACATTTAATTTCTCTCATCCAAACACATAATCATTAGGCACATTCGTGAATTAATGTTGTATCATCACTCTCAAGATAGTAATAAAACACGAGTCATAACTTACAATTGGCTGAATCAAGATTGATATAAAACATTAGATCAGTTTATGTACCATTTATGTGATGTGCTTCATGAGTTGACTCAGGGCTTGATTTAGGCTGCACATATAACTCTTTCTAGATCTTATACTCTGGTGCAACCGATTGTCTTTTTATGGCTAGCTTTCACATTGTTATGCCTTCATCAATACTGCTGGTTTTCATTCTTTATTCTCGCGCTGTGAAACCCCTTTTGTTTTCCATCATGAATCTATCAACTTTTTCTTTTCCTTTTTTCTTTTTTTTTTATTGTTGAGCATCTTTCTGAAACCCTCCTGCCTCTTTTTATTGAGAGGGCGGGGGGGGGGGGGGGGGGCACAAATTGACGTGAAACCTGTACCATCACAGTATTGACGGCATATCAAGCAGCTCTTTTCCACAGCGTTCTCGGGTTCCAAAACCAATTTTAATCATATGTATATCCCGAATCATCACCTGTACTACTCTCTGCACAACTTGACTCAACAATCAAGGTTACACACACCAATTGCATTTCTTAGTGTGACTAAGCGATTAAATTCAAGAGATTTAGTGAATATATCAGTCAACTGCAAATCAGGAACTACATGTTCGATTACTACCTGATTGTCTTCAATTAATTCTCTGATGAAGTGGTGCCTGATGTCAATGTGCTTTGTCCTTGAATGTTGGACCGGATTCCTTGAGATGTCAATTGCACTTTTCTTGTCACAATACACAAAAAAAGGACCTGAGTGCATTCCATAATTAGCTGACATCTGCTTCATCCAGATAAATTGTGAGCAGCAGCTCCCCATAGCAATGTATTCAGATTCTGTCGTAGAGAGTGATACAAAATTTTGCTTTTTGCTCAACCATGAGATAAGATTATTTCCAAGAAAGAAACATCCTCCACTGGTACTTTTTTTTGTCATCAGCACATCCTGCCCAATCTGCATCACAATACCCCACCAAGTTCTTGTTGGAATTCTTTGAGTAATACACACTCAGGCTCTCCGTTCCTTTGACGTACTTGATGATTCGCTTTACAGCATTCAGGTGAGATACCTTAGGCTTGGCTTGATATCTTGCACACACACTAACACTGAATGATAAATCTGGTCGACTAGTAGTCAAGTACAATGGACTCCCAATCATTCCTCGATAGAGCTTAACATTAACATTTTCTCCAGATTCATCTCGTGCAAGTTTCAGTGATGTACTCATAGGTGTCTTTGAAGTTTTGGAGTTCTCTAGACTAAACCGTTTTACCAAACTGTTAGCATAAGCACTCTGAGAGATGAAAACACATTTCTCTGACTGAGACACTTGAAGTCCAAGAAAATACTTCAGTTCACCGCACATACTCATTTCAAACTCTTGAGCCATATCCTGAACAAACGCATCAACCAGCTTCTGTGACGTCCCTTCAAAGATAATATCATCCACATATATTTAGACGATAACTATATCCTTCTCCACTTCCTTGAGGAATAACGTTTTGTCTATACTCCCTCTGATATACTCAGCTTCTAACAAAAATCATGTGAGCCTTTCATACCATGCACGAAGTGCTTGTTTCAATTCATAAAAAGCTTTCTTCAGCTGGTAGACATAGTCTTGATGCACTGAATCTTTAAATCCCTTTGGTTGCTCAACATAGATTTTCTCCTGAAGTATTCCATTAAGAAAGACACTTTTCACATCCATTTGATGCACTTTGAAGCTTAGTATGCATGCCATCCCAAGAAACAACCGAATGGATTCCAATCTTGCAACCGGTGCAAATGTCTCTTCAAAGTCTACTCTTTCAATCTGTGAGTATCCCTGAGCCACAAGTCTTGCCTTGTTGCGAATGACTTCTCCATGCTCATCAGTCTTGTTTTTCAAATTCCATTTTGTTCTAACCACGTTTACTCCTTGAGGTCGAGCAACCAGTTCCCACACATCATTCCTAGTGAACTGCTCAAGTTCCTCCTCCCTTGCGACAATCCAATATTCATCACGGAGTGCTTCAGTGTGTGTCTTTGGTTCAATTGAGGAGACAAAGCATGTGAATTGCATCATTTCTCTGAAATTGATGACTTTGCCACGAGTCTTCCGTCCATCTTCGATGCCTCTAATCACATTTGACTTCGAGTGATTATGATAAACCTGTTGAGTTACCGGTTGAGGTAATGTATCTGCCGTTGAACCTTCTTCAATTGTTTCTTTAGTACCTCTTGTTGAGTCATCTTCATCTTCTTCATCTGACTCCAAATCTCCTCCTACAACCACTGACAGATTGTCGAACACAACATTGACTGATTCCACAATCGTTTCTGACCGCTTATTGTAGACCCGGTAAGCTGAACTAGACTGTGCATAACCCAGAAAGAATCCCTCGTCACTTCTTGAGTCAAATTTTTCGAGGTAGTCCTTGTCATTCAATATGTAGTACATGCATCCAAAAATATGAAAGTATCCAAGGTTAGGAGTTTTGCCTGTCCACATTTCATAGGGAGTCTTCGTTGTCCTTTTTCTGACATACACACGGTTGATTGTGTAATAAGCCGTGTTGAGTGCCTCATCTCAGAATGTTTTGGCTATTTTGTTACCAATAAGCATTGCTCTTCCTATCTCCTGTAGAGTCCTATTCTTTCTTTCAACCACTCCATTCTATTGAGGTGTCCTTGGTGCTGAAAATTGATGAGCTATTCCTTTTGATTCAAGAAAGGTAGTCATGACTTCATTCTCAAACTCACCACCATGATCACTGCGTATCTTCTTGATCTCTCCTTTTTCATTTATGAGTTGGAGAGCCCAGATTCTGAAACTTTCAGGAGCTTTTGACTTTTCTCTGAGAAACCATACCCACGTGAATCTGGTGTAGTCATCTGCAAGTACGAACATATATCTCTTCCCTCCGATACTTTCTGTTTGCATAGGCCCCATGAGATCCATGTGAACTAAATCTAATGGTGCCTTTGCTTGAACATCTGGTACTTTCCTGTGTTGTATTTTGACTTGCTTTTCCTCATTGCATGCACCACACACCATCTTGTTACCGATCTTGAGTTTGGGTACTCCTCGAATCATGTTGTTGTGGACTAGATTTGTCATATTCCTGGTTCATATGCTCCAATCGTCTATGCCACAAATCAACATGTCCCTGAGCTGATAGACATTTAACCTTCTTTTCCCACATTTAGCAGTCGTTGCCTAATCTGACACCTTGTTGTACTGTCACCCCATACTGGTTTATAGCACGACAGTCAATTGCTGAGAAACTTACCGTAAGTCCTTCATCACACAGCTGACTTACGCTTATCAGGTTAACTTTCAATCCTTTGACAAAATAGACGTTGACTAATTTAGGTACTTCTAAACTACATGTTGTGCTTTGCCTTGAATGATTCACCAGCCTCCATCTCCAAAAGTCACTTTTCCTCCTTTTACTTTAGACACTTTGTCTAGACTCTCAATGTTTCATGTCATGTGTCTAGAACAACCACTATCGAAGTACCATGGTTCATCAGATTCTGATTCACTTGAAACTCGCGCCATGTTACATTGAAGGGTATTTCTTGTTTCAGTTACTGCCTTAGGATACATGTCAATTTTCTTCATCCATCCTCGAGATGTCTTACCAATTCTCCAGAACTTGTGTTGTCTCCAAACTTGCTTTACCCGTTCCAGATACTTGTGGCAATACTTCTTGTAGTGACCAGGTTTCTCACAGAAGAAACATCTGCTAACTTGAGCTGAGGTACTTTGTGTCTTGACTTCTTCAAAATGTGCAAATACTCCAGACACAAAACGTATTGTACCCGTTGAGCTACCTTACCTTCCAGTGTAGCCAATTCTCATGGTGGAGTTATCAGTTCTCCCACTACTTAGAATCTTATCAAGTTGTTTAGTTCCCGTGAGCATTTTGATCTTTCGATATTGTTGATCCAGTTCAGCTTGAAGATCAGCCGCTTTCTTCCTTTCAACAAGTGCTTCTTCTCTAAGATCATCAACTTGTTTCGCTAGAATCAATTTATCTTTGATCAAATTCACGCTTTCCTTGGCTAACTCTGCCTCCATGTTGAGGTCATCCCTTAGAATTCGTATTTCAGCTTCCAGTCTCACTTTTCTTTGGTTAGCACAAGATTCTTCGTGCCCAATTTTATTAGAGTTTCTTGAACTTCCATGTAGCTTTCACTTAGCTCGTTCTCTTGTTCAGTGTCACTCTCAGATCCTGAATCACACTCTACTATTCCCAAAAATGCCACAAAGTTGTTCACTTCTTCTTCACTTTCGCTGTCTGAGTCGCTGTCATTGATTCATATCATTGACTTTTCTGGTTTTCTTCTTCCATCCGACTCACACTCAGATTGAGTGTGTCCATATCCTTTTGCAATTATGACACTGTAGATCTCTTCTTTTTACTGTAGGACATTCAGTTCGAAAGTGACCATACCCCTTGCATTCGTAACACTTAGCGTCATTCTTCATGTAGTTCTTATCTGGCTCAGATGTCTTCCTTCCTGAACCAAACTTCTTCTGTCCAGTTTCCACCTTTCGTAGAGCTCGATCAAACCTTCTGACCAAGAGGCTCACTGGATTATTGTCCTCCATCTGATCCTTCTCAACTGATGTGAGAGCGATTCCTTTCTCCTTCTTCCCACCGGACACCTCCATCTCATGTGCTTGCAGCATCCCAACCACTTCATCAAAGGTCATCTCGTCTGTGTTACAGGAGACACTCATAGCTGCCTTGTACGCCATGAACTTTGACGGCAAGCACCTCAGAAACTTCTTCACGAGTTTTTTCTCTTTGTATTTCTTTCCAAGTGTGAGTGCCTCTTGCGCCAGTGAGCTGATCTTTGAGCTAAAATCTCCAATAAATTCACTTTCTTCCATCTTTAGCTCTTCAAACCTAGTTGCCAGCATATACTTCCTAGAACTTTGGACTTTCAGAGTTCCTTCAAAGTGCCTTTGGAGAATATCCCATGCATTCTTCACTGCCTCATACCCTTGAATCAGTTCAAACTGCTTCCTTGCTACGCTGCAGTGTATGACAGTTAGTGCACGAGCATTGAACTTCACCATCTTGTTCTTATCGTCAGTCCAGAGTTCTTCCAGCTTGGGAACATCTTTCCCATCATCGCCTCTTGCAACAAGTGGCTTCCAAACAGATTCCACAGCCTTCCACGCTAATGGGTCAATACCCTTGATTTAGCCTTAATACGTGCCTTCCAAAAACCACAGTTCCCTACTTCAAGAATTACTTTGGAATTTGTCACCAACTCGCGATAGCTATCCATCTTACTCCGCAGGATCCTACCTGTTTAAGACAAACAAAGTACATATACCCGCTCTGATACCAATTGTTGGTGTAAGATAAGCAAGCTATGCGATGTAGAACACACAGTAGTACATGGTTATTCAATTCCAAGAATTACGACTACCTTTATTCTTTTAAAAGCTCACACTTGTTCTTCTTAAAAGAGATAAACCAAACAAGCTCAAGACAAACCTCGACTTGTTTGTTAGTCTTATTCGTTCAGATACCTAAGACAGACTCTGAACCACCTCAGCCCTTAACCCCTAGATACTTTGCTTCTCCTTCTCCGGATGTACAAAACTCTCTATTGCTAAAAGCTCTCTCTGTGTGTTACTTAACACAGTACTACGACTCCCTCTTATATATCTTTAGAGAAGCCCTAGATCTAATCTATCTACCCAGTGGAAACTTTCCATTTCTTTTACTTCAGCGAATAAGCCAATCTCCCTTTTCTCTTTTGATCGATTGCTTCTTCTCCAAGTCTTCCTTTAATATGCTTCTTCATTAAATCTTCCTTTTAATGCATCAGTCTTGGTACGTGCTTTTCATGATCCGTCTCTCTGATTCATTAGTCCATGTCGCACTTAATAAACTAATTCTACTCTGCTACATCATCATCTTCACCATACATCTTCAAA